>CAWUFW010011881.1:320000-322500 GCA_963921515.1 Calotriton arnoldi
AAAGAGAAGAGATAGAAGAGATAAGAGAAAAAATCGGCAAAAGATGTACTGCAAGCATCTAATATCTCAGAGAATGACTCTTGTGATGAACCAGAGATTTCAGTAGAAATAACAATGGAAAGGCGCAGAGACTTTATCAATCGGAAACGAGCGCCAAAAATAAAAAACTTTGATTAACTGAATGATAGAATCACAGAAATCGAAAAGTACACCAAAAACATCCAGCATCATGATGCTGCTATGGATCTGATGGATGAGATAGTGACTTATATCTCAGAAAACACCAATGATATAAGTCCTGTACCAGCAAATCGTACCGAACCAACGAGCGAACCCAATGAGCCTATGAGCACCGCTCAAGATGAGCAACAAATTACCCCAGTACAAAACAAGATAGCAAAGAAAGATAAGAAGAATGGAAGGCTCAATCGGACACACAAGAAAAATTATGCAAAAGCTAAGGGCAGCTACAAAGAATACCAGGCAATGTTTAAAAAAGACAAAAAGAAAATTGCCAGGATAATCACCGATGGGGCAGAAGATGCCA
The DNA here is from genome assembly GCA_963921515.1 of Calotriton arnoldi. Lineage (NCBI taxonomy): Eukaryota > Metazoa > Chordata > Amphibia > Caudata > Salamandridae > Calotriton > Calotriton arnoldi. Next base: position 320,548 of record CAWUFW010011881.1, read on the forward strand.
CCTGCCAAATCAGTGCGGATGAAATCTTCCAATACTATAAAAACATAATTGAAAAAGAAAACAAGAAAAATCCCAAATTCATCCCTATTGATCGGATACCGGATGAATGGGAAATTGGAGGATTGTGTAAAGAAATTACACTGCTCGAAATAACTAAAGCCTTCGATGAATCAGATTTAAAGAAAGCAGTGGGGCCTGACAAAATTGGCCTTAATGACTTACAAAATGTACATAACAAACAACCAAGACTGCTGCCCAGAATCTTGTCGTCTTGGTTATTGATGAGAAGAGTCCCAGAAAGTATTAAAAAGAACCGATCGATTTTAATACCTAAAAATGTACCGATTAGCGAACTGAAAAAAATCAGTAATTGGCGTCCAATTACCATCGGTACGGCATTCATGAAGTTGTTCACGAAAATATTAACAAAAAGACTTGCATTTTTCGTTGAATTGAACACGAGACAAAAAGGCTTCATGAAGGTGAGAGGTTGTCTCGAAAATCTGACTCTTCTGCAAAACATCATAAAAGGGCACGAAAACACAGAAGCTCGTTAGCAGTGGTGTTCATAGACATCTCAAAAGCCTTTGACTCTGTCAGCCATGGTCACATTTTACAGAGTCTGGAAAGGCTCAGAGTCCCATCATGCATCAGAGACATAGTACAAGACTTATACACTGACTCAACAACATTTTTCAAGGGAAAAACAATGAAGCAACTCCAGAAATGCAAATGATGTCGGGAGTTAAGCAAGGTGACTCATTATCCCCACTGTTGTTTAACATTGCCATGGATCCCTTGATCTGTGATCTTCAGAAAGATGGCAAGGGCTTCACATTCGGCTCTGATGGTCTCATTAAGCAAGTCACCGCTCTTGCCTTTGCAGATGATATTGCAGTACTCAGCAACACCTGGGAAGGAATGAGTACAAATCTGAAGATCATTGAAAAATTCAGTAAAACAACAGGCTTAAAGCTTAATGTGAAAAAAACACATGGATTTTATATAAGTCACCATAAAGATAAGATCCTGGTCAACAACTGCAAACCATGGCAATTTGAAAAACAAAATATTGAAAACATTAATCCAGGAGAAAGCGAGAGATACCTCGGATTGAACTTTGATCCACACATCGGCCATTCAAGTAACAACAAAATTAATGAGGTTCTTGTTGACTGGGCACAAAAACTCGACAATTTACCACTAAAGCCCACACAGAAAATAGAAATATTGTGTCAATATTTGATCCCTAAACTGTCATTTAAGTTGGAAATGACAGGAACAGAAGCTAAAACTTTAAACATGCTGGATCAAACAATAAAAAGTATGTCAAACATTTCCTACACCTACCTGCATACACATGTGATGGTCTCCTATATTCGAAAAGATCCTTTGGGGGCCTCAGTATACCAAAGTTATGTACGACAATTGGTCTAAACAAAATCAATAGTTTATTGTATCTCAGGGAAGCTCCAGATCTGTACATAGCTCAATCTTTCATGTATGCAGGAGAAGTAATTGATGAAAAAATTGATAACATCATCAAAACACACAAACTCAACATTCTGGACAGTAGATTTCTGAGTTATGAATTGAATTTGGTAGCAACATATGATTGGAGAAAAGAGGAATTTCAAAAATGGGCAAATCTCCCCGTCCAAGGTGATGGTATAAAATACCTAGCAAGTAATCCAACCTCAAATTTCTGGATCAGCAAACATAATAAAATGAAAGAAAATCAATACATAGCTGCGCTGATGTTGAGAGCAAATGTTTTGCATACTAGAGAAACCATCACGAGGGGAAGAAATCGTACTTTTGCTACCTGTAGATACTGCAAAGATGTATGCGAAACAATTTCACATATTTCAGGTGCATGCCCTAAAACCAAAGACATAAGGATAAAAAGGCATAACAAAGTGTTGGAATTGCTCATTGATAGAGCAAAAGGTG
>CAWUFW010011881.1:327500-555000 GCA_963921515.1 Calotriton arnoldi
TATGGATTCCAGAATCTGAATATTGGTCATTAATATTATATAGTGAAGATTCAAGATTTCGGCAATGGATTCCCTATCTATTTTATCTTCTCTTTGAGAGGGATTTGTCTGGCCTTTCATATATGGTGAACCTTATATTAATAACATGAATTCTTCTACAAAATCTTTCTGCAAGACAATTGATGAAGAAACTTGAACAAAGGGATACAAACTTGGAATGTCACTTAATAAATTTAATGACATGCCAAAGTGGTACCAATGAATATTGGTATTGTTGTCATGGTGAAATAAAATGCATGTTGAGAAACGTAGGTACACTTCTATGTGTAGTCTGACATGTGTGGTGCAGCTGATGCCCCTAATTTAAAAACTATAGAGTCTATCATACCCCGGTACAAATCTTGTCAGAGCTACTTCAGCATTAGGTCACAGAAGCATAGATCTCTTAGCTAGGCAGGAGTCACAGAAGCACTTGAACACACAGTTTCATACCCGGCTGCCATGTATTATGAGCAGAAAGTGATTCATGCAGCTTCTTTTACACACATTTAGAAAGCATGTGCTATGAAACAGAGGTAGTCTAGTATGTATATGCTTCGCTACATGTGTCATCTTGCCCATAAAAAGGCACTGACACACCTATTGAGGTCTCTAGAAAGATGCTGAGACTCACAAGAGTGGCATGACAGGAATCGGCCTTTCATTTTGGCTTATTTTTTTTTTTTTTTATTGATAAAGTTTTGTATAGTGCAAACATGACCCTAGAGGGTATCAGAGCACTTTACATTATAGGGTAGGTAGTATGCAGTTGTAAGAATAGAAACTTGTCACATGTATGAGAGTAGCATGGTAAAACTGATATCTATGGTTGCACATCAATTTAGTAGTCATACTGAGTATTAGAATAATAGGCAGGTAAATAAACAATAAGACATAATGCGCACTCCAAAGAACATAAGCTGATTATCTTAGAGCAAAAATGTGTTCATTAGAAGAGTTTTCACTTCTTTTTTGAACGAAGAGGTATATGAGATTCAGCGGACAGCCAGTGGCAGAGAGTTCCATATCTTCGGGGCGATACCCGAGTAGGCTCTATAGCTCGTTCTCTTATTGGGGAAAGTCTGTGGTTTCAGTAGCAGTGAGCTCACACTTCATGAAGATCTGCATCCCCCCTGATAACTCTAGCTTTTGTGCCTGATATATGGGGGTCTTGAAATGTAGGGCTTTATGAGTCAAGCAAGCAATCTTTAGCTGTATTCTTGCTTTGTACAGGAGCCAGTTCAGAGTTTTTAGGGCTGGAGATATGTGATTATGTCTTTTTGTACTGGTATTCAATCTGGCCGCAGCATTAAGGGAGGCCCTTAGTGGTGCCAGATTGTATTTAGGAAGACCGCATAGAGTGGAACTTCCATACTCCAATCTAGGCAACACAAGAGCTTACACAAGAGCTTAAAATCATCCAGTGGCAGGAAGGGTTTAAGTTTCCTTAGTATACTGATCTGGTAATTAGCTCCTTTGATGGAGTTAATGATATGAGTCTGCATATTCAAGTGTTTGTCTAGTGTAATTCCAAGGGATTTCACGGATTCAATAATGTGAGGAGAACAGTTGAAGGCTGTTAGATGCTTCATCCAGAAGTCGATCTTGGGAGTGTTATTAGGAGAAGTGATGAGGAGGAGTTCCGTTTTGGAAGTGTTGAGCTTGATATGGTTACCAGTGAGACAGGTTTGAGTGTTCTGCCGGGTAGAGCTGAGGGAAATGAAGTTTTCTGGGAAGGAGATTTTCAGATACAATTGAGGGTCATCTGCATATATATGATAAAGAATGTTCGCAGAGTTCAGTGCATTTGCAAGAAGTTCCAGAAATAAGTTGAAGAGAATGGGTGAAAGGGCGGGCCCCTGTGGTACCCCCATATTGACCACGGAGGGCTGAGAGAGGGATTGATTCACCTTGATTCTTTGGGTTCTGTTGTGGAGGAATGATGTAAACCATTACAGTACAGGGCCTGATAGGCCCATCCTTTGTTCCAGTAGGGACAGTAAACTGTCAAGTTTAACAGTGTTGTAGGCAGAGGATAAGTCAAGAAGTATCAGAAGACATGATTCATTTTGGTCTAGCATTTTTAATATGTCATCCATGATGTGAGTGAGTGCAGATTCTGTGCTAAGTTCTTGAAGAAAATTGGAATGATGTTGATCCAGGAGTTGGAAGTTCTCAATGTGGTTGTAGAGTTGAATTTTAATGCATTTTTCTAGAAGTTTTGCCAGAGTGGGGATGTTGGAGATAGGGTGGAAGTTGTTAAGATCTGAGCAGTCTGTGTTAGGTTTTTTTTTAGAATGGGGGTTACCTGCCCCGCTTTTAGGCAGTCCGGGATAGTGCCTTGCAGTAGTGAGGAGTTAACAATCTTAGACCATAAGGGGAGAATAGCAGCTTTTGTTTCTTTGAAGATTGGAGGTGGTAGTGGGTCGCTGAAGAGGTTAGATGGGCTAACCGCTAGAAGAATGTTATAGATGTCACTTTCTTTGAGGGGAGTGAAAGTGTGCCAGGAGGCATTGATTTTGGGGACATTTCCAGGGAGACCGAACCGGTCCAAGCCCAGAGGCGAGTGAGGCAGCAAGCCCTATAGTTCGAAGAAGTTCCCTCTTTGATTGTAGGTCATTTTCAATGTTTTTTGTTTTCTCCAAGAATAAATGAGGCCAATTCTTCACAGGTTGGGGGAGTGATGTAACCATGGTCCGGCAGGTATTGTGCATTAAGCGATTGTTGCTTGACGATGTCAAAAAGATTTTGGGGACGATTTTTGGCTTGGTTACGCTGAGTTCTAAAAACTTCTGCATTTGCATCTTTGATTTTTCTGTTGTATGAGTTCCTTACTGATCTAAGGTGTTTCAGGTGCTGTTGGAGGGTACATATCTCCAGGTTCTTTTGGCTGCTTTTGATAGTGTCGTTCAGAGTTTAGATTGACATTGAACCAAGGTTTGGAGATTTTAGTGGAAATGTTTTTTTGTTGAAGGGGGGCAATAGAATCAAGGATATCAGAAATAGAGGAATTATAAAACTCTGTGAGGTTATGTACATCTATCATGCCTGCTTGGGGAGTCAAGGCAGTGTTACATTGGGTTGCTAAGACTTTGGGATTAATGTATCGGAGATTCCTTTTACATTGTTTTGTTTTCTTGGGTTGGTCTCTCTTCGGGGTCACCTCCAAGTTGATAAAGAAGATGATGCTTTAGTGGTGGGGATAATGGATTCCAGTGTGATGTTGTTCATTTTAGATATGATAAGTTCCAGTGTTTCTCCCTTGGTGTGGGTTGGGCTGTCGCAGAATTGGGTCAGATCGTGGCCAGATAGGAAGGTTTTGAGACAGTTCACTGCATGGTCATTTGGGTCATTACAGTGGAGGTTGAAGTCTCCAAGGAAGATTTGGGTCACTTGGGGGTCCTTGTTGGATGTGATGATTTCCATGATGTGTTCAATGAATGTCAGATTGTCTCCAGGGGTGGTAGAATGTGTGTAGTTTGCAAATGAGGCTATTATTGCTCGAGATGTTGATGCAGAGATATTCACTGGTGGGTTAGGTGACGATTTCTGATTGATACACAGAGAGTGTGTTTCAGTATATGCAAGCTATTCTACTACCCAGTTTCATAGTTCTGTCGAGTCGAATTATGTTGTGGCTGGGAGGGACTAGTAGGTCAAGGATAGAAGTGGAGGAGTGGTTTAGCCAGGTTTCCATGAGGATAATGATATTTGGCTCATTTATTAGGATGATATCGTAGAGATCGGGTGCATGTTTAATTGCTGATCTACAGTTGAGAAGTACGCATTTCAGTTGGCTTAGGCCTGGCATTGCGAGCTCCGACTCACTAACGAAACTGGTAGAGAAAACTGAGGTTTAAAAGCTTTTGCCAGATATATTAACATCTATTCTAGTTCATATAAGTCTCTGCAAAAGTACACTGCAAGTAGGCCGTACATAGTGAGTTGTGTGCTTTAAACTGAAAGCATACTTGTCAAGCTTGAATGTCTCACTGCTACCATGTCTCAGGTATGTCTGCCCTTCTACGTGTAGTTTGACATGTGTGGTGCAGCTGATGACCCTGACTTAAAAACCATAAAGTCTGTCATACCACTGCACAAATCTTGTAGGAGCTACTTTAGCATTCAATGCCAGAAGCACAGATATCTTAGCTAGGCAGGCATCATGGAAGCACTTGAACACTCAGCTTCATACCTGGCTGCCCTGTATAATGACCAGAAAGTGATCCATGCAGCTTCTACTACACACATTTAGAGAGCATGTTGTGTGAAACAGAGGCAGTCCACTACCTATAGGCTTCTTTACATGAATCATCTAGCCCCTAAAAAGGCAGTGACATGCTCATTGAGGTCTCTAGAAAGATGCTGACACTGACAAGAGTGCCATGACTGAAGTCGGCCTTTTATTTTGGGCTAGGCCTGGCATTGCGAGCTCTGCCTCTCTAATGATACGAGTAGAGAAAAGTGAGGTTTAAAACATGTTGCCAAATGTATTAACCTCTATCCTAGTCCATATAAGTCTCTGCAAAGGTATACTGCAAGTAGGCCGTACATTGTAAAGTGTATGCTTTAAAGTGACGTTTACTCTGTCAAGTTTGAATGTCTGACTGCTATCATGTCTCAGGTATTTCTGCACTTCTACGTGTAGTCTGACATGTGTGGTGCAGCTGATGCCCCTAAATTAAATACTATGCAGTCTATCATACCCCTGTACAAATCTTGTCAGAGCTACTTCAGCATTCAGTCCCAGAAGCATAGATCTCTTAGCTAGGCTGGAGTCACGGAAGCACTTGAACAAACAGTTTCATACCTGGCTGCCATGTATAATGAGCAGAAAGGAATCCATGCAGTTTCTACTACACACATATAGAGAGCATGTGGTATGAAACAGAGGTAGTCTACTACCTATTGACTTCTTTACATGTGTGATCTTGCCCTTAAAAAGGCACTGACACACTCATTGAGGTATCTAGAAAGATGTGGATACTCACTAGAGTAGCTTGACAGGAGTCGGCATTTCATTTTGGCATAGGCCTGGCATTGCAAGCTCTGACTCAGTAATGAAACTGCTAGAGAAAACTGAGGTTTAAAAGATGTTGCCAGATGTATTAACCTCTATCCTAGTTCATATAAGTCTCTGCAAACGTACACTGCAAGTAGGCCATACATGGTGAGGTGTGTGCTTTAAACAGAAAGCGTACTCTGTCAAGTTTGAATGTCTCACTGCTACCATGTCTCAGGTATGTCTGCACTTCTACGTGTAGTTTCACATGTGTGGTGTAGCTGATGACCCTAACTTAAAAACTATATAGTGTATCACATCCCTGCACACATCTTGTCAGAGCTCCTTCAGCATTCAGTCCCAGAAGAACAGATCTCTTAGCTATGCAGGCATCATGGAAGCACTTGAACACACAGCTTTATACGTGGCTGCCATGAATAGTGAGCAGAAACCAATGCATGCAGTTTCTACAATACACATTTAGAGAGCATGCAGTGTGGAACAGAGGTACTCTGCTACCTATAGACTTTTTTTACATGTGTCATGTTGCCCCTCAAAAGGCACAGACACAATCATTGAGGTCTGTAGAAAGATGCTGACACTTACAAGAGTGGCATGACAGGAGTTGGCTTTTCATTTAGGCTTAGGCCTGACATTGCGAGCTCTGACTCTCTAATGAAACTGGTAGAGAAAAGCCAGGTTTAAAACATGTTGCCAGATGTATTAATGTCAATCCTAGTCCATATAAGTCTCTGCAAAGGTACACTGGCAGTAGGCCATAGATAGTGAGGTGTGTGCTTTAATCTGAAAGTGCACTCTGTCATGTCTGAATGTCTGACTACTACCATGTCTCAGGTATGTGTGCACTTCAACATGTAGTCTGACATGTGTGGTACAGCTGATGACCCTAGCTTAAAAACTATACAGTCAATCATACCTGTATACGAATCTTGTCAGAGCTACCTCAGTATTCAGTCTTAGAAGCACATACCTCTTATCTAGGCAGGCATCACAAAAGCATTTGAATACACAGCTACATACCCAACTGCTCTGTATAATGAGCAGAAAGTCATCCGTGCAGATTCTTGTATACACATTTAGAGATCATGCGGTGTAAACCAGAGGTAGTCTAATACCTTTAGCTTTCTGTACATGTGTTATATTGCCCCCAAAAGGGCACTGACACACTCATTGAGGTCTCTAGAAAGATGCTGACACTCACAAGAGTTTAGTATTAGAACAGTGGTCCTTAAACAGAACAGTGTGGTCATCAGGATAAATATAGACTCCAATCAGTGCTATATTACGAGTGTCCAGCCGGACATTCAATTTAATAATTCAAAAATGTCAAAAAACAAAAATAAACACATCAATACAGTGGGACACAATCCTGCATCCTACATAGAAACATGACAAGTACACTTAGGACAGGAACATATCAGGCAAGACAGGGTAGCTTGTGGAATATTGAACACAATTTCTAACAAGCTTGAGGAAACAGTAACTACAATTTTTTTATCAGATTTGATTAATGTGAAAACTGTTTACATTGGTCGACGACGTTTTGATCCTCTTTAAGAAATAGTAGGATCATCATCAGGACAGCTAAAAATACAAGCCTGAATAATTAGAGATTGCCTCAAGGGGCTTGCGGAAGGTTAAGCCACAATTACACTCAGTGGTGGCCGATTAAATAGGATGTTCTAAGAATGAAAAACCTGGCGATTAAACTGTAAATTATCAGTTCCAGGGCAGCAAATGGTGATTCACGTTATGCTGTGTGGTCCAAGGCTTGATTGGTTTTGACATTTTTGAATTATTAAATTGAATGTCCGGCTGACACTCGTAATATAGCACTGATTGGAGTCTATATTTATCCTGATGACCACACTGTTCTGTTTAAGGACCACTGTTCTAATACTAAACTGTTACCCAAGGTCCTTATCTACCTTTTGGGTTCCCTTGTGTTTGTGAAAATATAGACACTCACAAGAGTGGCATGATAGGAGTTGGCCTTTCTTTTATGCTTAGCCCTGGCATTGCGAGCGCTGCCTCTCTAATGAAACTGGTAGAGCAAAATGAGGTTTAAAACATGTTGCCAGATATATTAACCTCTATCCCAGTCCATATAAGTCTCCCCAAAGGTACACTGCAAGTATGCCATAGATAGTGACAGCAATTTTGACTGATGCCCGGTGGAGCTATAGGGGAGATGGACTATGGATTCCCTCCTTGACCATCACCTACCCAGCCGGTCTTTGGGCAAACTATCCTACGTCTCTCTGGACCTTATTTTGCCTCCTCCCCCTTCACCCTACCCCCTACTTCTCTCCGCCCTACTCCTCTCCTCTCTATAGCTACTGACCTTTGCCCTCACCCTGCCTTACTCATAGTTCCCACACTTTCCTATCCACTTGTCGTTCTTTTGTAATCCTTTTCCTCGTCAGTTGAGACATAGCTATTTGACTGATGCCTGATGGAGCTACCTTGTTTAGCTATTGGGGAGACGGGCTGTGGATTCCCTCCTCGGACGTCACCTACCCAGTCGGTCTTTGGGCAGAATTCCTTTCGTCTCTCCTGCCGTCTTTTCACCCATCCTCCCCCTTCACACTTCCCCCCTCCGCTCTATCTGTCTCACCTTTACTCCCTCTCTCAATGTGTTGCTTATTTTTGATGTAAAGTGTAATTTGTTTATCGTTTTCTGTAACATTGTGGAACCTAATGTAAAGCGCTCTGATACCTCCGGGTCTAGCCAGCGCTATATAAAACTCTCAAAATAAAATAAATAGTGAGGCATGAAAGTAGACAAACTAATTTATTATATTTTGACACAGGGCGCGTTGTAAACAACTTTGCCCCACTGCTCTACATCAAAAGAATGGGCAGAAAAACACCCTATGTATGAGACATGATATAATTCTATCCTTTTCCTATGCGCTGGAGCAAAATAGGCAACCATGCCTCATTAAAGGCACCCTTCCACCATGGTTCAAGTGTGCCTACGTTGTAACTATATCAATAAAGACCTGATCTGCTGCTGGACTGCTATTTTCAAAAACCCCAAAACCATGCTTGGCTACTATACTAATAAAATAGCTTCTGAAATGCTATTCAAAATAGGGTTTTGCTGTCCAATTTTAAGAAAAATGTGTCTATCTCCCCTACTTGTATCCCCTTCTACAAGTGCCCAAATGAAAAAAGTTGAAAAAATGTGTGAAGGTCTGAAAGTACCTCACGTAAGCACCACCAAAGGAGCTGCTGGTAGGTACTCACCAGTATGCTTGCGTCTTCATCATCGGTATCTTTCAAGACCAAAAATGAAATGTGTGAAAATAGTGTGAAACAAGGATACTCTGATAGTGTGTGAACAGAATGGACTGCACACGTAAATCATGTGCTACCCTATTATGACCCCATAGTGCAAAGCAAAGAAAAGAAAAAATGTATATGTTTCGCTTCTCCAAGCTAAAAATGAGATAGGACCCACTGGCAATACTGCCAACTTTAATCTATGCCGTGGACCTACTCAGATTAAAAAACACACAATGTTGCAAACCACTTCAGTTTAGGGAAGGCCAACATGTTTCATTGCCAAAGAAACTTATGGCAATTTCGTCAGGGCTCGGGGTCAGTCTTCACCACATTAGTATTCCTTTATGAGCCTGGGGAGATAGACAAACATTCAAGACACAACACATGCCACACAGTTAGGACATCATGGCATAATTAAAACAATACCACGCATTTCGCGTATCAGTTAAAAAATTGTTCAGAGGTCATGAATATTTACCGGGTGGTTGCCCTCAATGCGCATACCGGCAACCCACCTCGTGGGGATGTGTATCATTTCTGCAATACGTATTTCACACCACCCTGGCATGTGTTCACGGTTTCTTCTTGTCAACCTCCAATAGTATTCATAATGTCAGATCCGGTATATTCCATGCGTTATACTATGTAGTTCCGAAGTCTCTCAAGCATATATGCACGGAACTTCAACCACCTGTCACTCGAGCCACACACTTCACATATCCTTGGGTTGCTCGTGTCTTTGGGACCCCAAAGGATGAGGTAATTCTTTTATCCCATCACTCGTAACGACCTGCACGTGCTGCTACTGTACAGTAGTTACGCATTCTTAGTTCGGTACGGCTCTCTTCGCAACCCCCAACTAACATCTTTCTGCTCTGGTACTGCATTCACCCCCTTTATCGGTGACCCAAATGGGAGTCCATCCCATATTACAGTACTCATTCAAACTCACCCGCACTCTTACCGGTACACCTCCTGCGTCTGGTTCTGAACTCCGCGCACAACTTCTGTTCTGTTGTGCTCTATTTAAAACGCTGTTACCTCGCGCTACTAATTAGACCACGCCTACTCATTTCCTGTCAGTTCAGGATTTGATGGTATAGATAACAAACGGGCGCCATCTTGGAATGGAATCGCGTTTGCAAACCGATTGATGTTAAAAGGGGGAAGGCTATGTCTCATGATTAAAACCTTTTACACCCATATACACAAAAAAATGTCTTTATATTAGCTGTGAATAGCATCATCACACACAGTCCAATCTGTTACAGAAATGTCCATGAGTCGGACTCTATTTCATATATCAGTGGATATCTCAATGAACACCGATATTTAAACTGATGTTGCCTGGAAATTACCCCGGGTCTGTAAACGACAGGACCCACGACTGGCACCAAATGTAACGCTTATGACTTCACAGTATTTCAACAAATAAAAAACACCTAAAATATCAATGTGTTTGAAGAACAACACATACTCAAACCAATAAAAGATACTACATTCTTAGTCATCACTTTTATTCTGTTAAGGATAATATGGTATGTAATCTCATTTACAAGAATATTTGCAGCACTTGTTACTGTATCTGTCTCATCAAAGTTGAGGTCATGAGCGTTGTATTTGATGTACGAGTTAGGTTTTGCATGACTAAGGTGTGAGTTGCATATTGCAGAGATAACTGCAACTCACAGATTTCACAGTTTTTTGATTCATAACCGTAACTGCACCTTAACTTCTTTTTTCATTGAGTTTCTGTGGCTATTTCAAACCTACCTGTATATGAAGTGCTTCTACACGGCAAGTGGTGCTCTAAATATTCCAACTTCCCATATTTTGTTTTTCAAGAAGAATTTGCTAGCATCCACACTATCCACACTAAGCTAGAAAAGTGACAAAGCCTTTTGAAATGTTTGCAGCAAATATTTTAAGCACAAGATTAGAAAATTATATCCATGCCAAGCATACCATTCCAGTATTCCAGTACTGGATTGTAATGGTAAAATGCCTTTGTCATTTCAATGCAACAGTTTAAATACAAAATTATTACTGAGATGTGCTTCACAATTACATTAACGTTCACTATTCCATGAGCTATCATCTCTCCTGCACCAAATTCTCAACCCTTACCTTTATTTTCTTTTATGCACTGCATATGTTTTTGAATCTTGTATTACTGTTTACACCTTTAGGAGTGGAGCCCTACAAGTAGAAAGAAAAAAATGGAGCCATGTAAGCATAGAAATACAAAGTTGGCTATGGAATGGACAATCCACCTAGGCATGGAATCGTGAAGCTTATAAGGTACATATGTCTATGTGTGTACTTTCTACCGGATGTGGGTTCTTCCTCCATGTCAGTAGTAGCGTCTGCCTTCAATTCCATTCACCATTTTGGATTAAAATGTGGCTTTCTCTTATCCCTCCTTTGCTATGAGTCTTTCCTTGGTTTTGGTCCACCACCTTTTGCTTACACTGACTTGTGCCTGCTTGTTTTGCCGCCTTGCTCTGTTGAGTGCTCGGTTGCTTTGACTCTTTTTGTGCCTGTTTGTCTTTATTCTGATCTGTGGCCATTTGTCTTACCACTTTGCTCTGTTCCATGCACATTTGCTCTGATCTGTGCCTGTTTGTCTTTTTTTTTACAGTTTTATATAGCACAAACTTGACCAGAATGTATTGGAGCTCTTCACATGAGCACTAGTTACATTATACAAGGCCACATTCACTTTTTTGTTTGTTTTTTAGCCACATGGAGAATAAGTGATTAGTCTAGGATGTTGAGCTGACATCGAGAATTGGAACCTAGTTCTCTAGTTCCAAAGTCGGCCACTCTGGCCTTTACTCCTTTTCTTCTCTCTCTTTGCTCTATTTTGTGCCTGTTTGTTGTGTTTCTTTGCTCTTACTTGCACCCATCTGCTTTGCCTCCTTTCTCAGTGTTGTGCCTCTTGTGTGTGCTCGGTCTCATCGCCCTTTGCTCATCTTTTTTTGTTTGTGGCATTTTTCTGACGCTACCCTTCATTACCTGCCCATTTTTATCCCCAGAACCCCTTACTTTTTTGCTGCTCTCCTGCTTCTCACCTCCTGCACCTCTCACAGGCTGCCCACTGCCCCCTCTGCTCCTCCACTCTTCCAGGACCTACTTAATGGCAGCCACAACATGAACATGCAGCAGACAAGAGAAGCAGCCACCCCAAAGGCATGCAAAAGGCAAGCCAGTCTGTGCCTATCCATATATGGTCCACTCCCAGCACCAGGAGCCCTGGTACTCTCCATACCAACCTACAACCTGCCACATTCCCCCATGCTCCTGGCCATCACTGGCCATGTAGTGTGGTGTGGCGCTGCTGTGCGCCACACCACACTACATGGAGGAAGCATTGTCTAGCACATTATGCAGGTTCTCCTGCTCTCTTCATATAAACTACATAGGAAAACAACCCTGTCCAAAAATGCTAGTAAAGTGGAATATCTCACCTTACACTGGCATAATCATTCCCCATATTTGACCAAGCTATCCATATAAACACAATACACAAATATACATTTATGTGCATTTAATACAACAATATTCCAAGACACATTTTAAATTTCTTATAGTATCAATTTAGGAGTAAAGGAATTATTTCTTACTTTTTTCAACACAATATAAATGATAACTGTATTTGATGCCTCCTATCAAAACAGTCAGATTCCTCATCCATTTGTATCCACCAACACTCAAGCCATACACCTACCACTATCATTCAAAACACCAAATACAGTCAGTCTTCCTTCAAATCCACCTTACACATGTGGAAAGTTACATATACAGGAACAAGAGGTCAACAAGAACAACAAATTGAGATTTAAGAAAGCAACAATACGATTTCAACATGTATATATTATACAAATAAATTGAAACACAGAGTTTTAAATATATAGAGATATACATAGCCAATTAATATTTATTTTGAAAAACTTCTACAAGTATTGTATGTATTCACATAATTCTTTCCATCTAGGCAGAATGTCCTAGTGTTCCTGCTGTAACCAGCGCCGACGCGTGTTTCGGTGAGCACCCAACTACAGGTTATACCTTCTTCAGGGCGCTTAATAAGCTGTTCTCAGATTTAAAGTGGCGCGGAGTGGAGGGGAGCAAACCAGCAGACTTATAATCATGTCTATTTGTCTACAGAGATAATGCATTGGTATGATAATCATACGGTGGAATAGTAGATGTACAGTTCCATAGGCACCAATTCAATCAAGGTACCTCAACTCTCTGCACAAAGTCATCTGTGACAAAGTGCTCCCGCCAATCAGAATGAGGAAGCACATTTAAAGTGTACTGCAACGAGAACCCCCGGTGTTCAGGCATTTGAGAAAGGCATATTCGCCGAAATGCGTCATGCCGTCAGTGCAATAAAAACAATCTTCCTGTGACCCCGCTGTGTCCTCTTGTTTTCTTCTTGGAGGAAGTGATCGTGTGGTATATTTGCGTGTAGCCAATTGACACGCAGAGGACCTGTCCTGAAAGAGTCCGAGGTTTACATTGGCAACTGGCAAGCAAAATATTTCCAAGGTATTGGAAACCTCGGGACCGCCGCAACCGAAGAGGTGCAAGGTACTGCTGGTAAATCACTCTGTGACTTCACGGAGAGACATAATCACTGTATTGGCGTCTCCGGGTATGCTTCGAACACGGCTTTGCGGCAGGATGTAGGGGAACAGAAAATGGTTTTTAATGCTCTAGATACAGACCAGGGCAAGTACAAAGAACTGCTAATGGTTGTATCCAAGATTAATTAGCCCATACTCACCATGAGGACGATAAACAACGGGGCTAACAAGAGACATTCCCCCTGGTTACAAAGAAGATGCATGATGGGAACTGCAGTCCGGAAAAAGGTGCTGCAAATGCTCTTGTTTGTGGACCATGATCAGCTGTGCTCCCACCAATCAGAGTGAGGAAGCACATTTAAAGTGTACTGCAACGAGAACCCCCGGTGTTCAGGCATTTGAGAAAGGCATATTCGCCGAAACGCATCATGCCGTCAGTGCGATAGAGCCGATCTTCCTGTGACCCCGCTGTGTCCTCTTGCTTGCTTCTTGGAGGACGTGATTGTGTGGTATATCTACATATATAAATATATATATATATATATATAAATATGTATTTATAAGATGTTGATATTAACCCACCTTAACTTTTTTAATACATCATAACGTTTTTGCTGAAATTGCACAGTCTTATTTAAAGACAAATGTAAGGATATGAAGTATTTCTTCTATGTCTATTCTTTCAACTTTGCACGTGTATGGTGCCTTACACTTTGAAAGAAATTACGTAACACCTAGATCGCGTCATGTGATCAAGGCCGTGTCAGGCTGAAATGCGTCATGGTGATTGTGGTGAACGAGCAAATAAACTAAACTAAATTTATGCACGAGAATTGGGTTCGCCTCCATTTGTTCCCAAGGAGAAGGGAAGTGGCAGAGAACGGTGGAGTGAAATATATATATATATTTTTTTTTTGTCAGAGAGCCCTAGGGCTCAGGATCTCCTGTGGTGTTGATCCTCATTATATCATTATACTCCTCTGTCTGACATCAAAGGGAAAAATCTCAGAGGCGATACAGAAGGTGAATCCACAAACATCTAATAAGGTGTCTCCAAGCTCAAGAATCAACCTCCTGCTCTCTTCCACACACCCCACCACCCAGTCCATCTCCGACAACAACCAACACGCCACTCTCGCACACCCACACAGACCAACCAGCAACCACACAACACTCTGCACTCTTTTGGTATATATCAAATTGGCACATTTAATTTAACTTATAAGCCTCTAGTAAATGGTACTACATGTACCCAGGGCCCGCAGTTTAATACTACTAGTGGGCTGCAGCACTCATTATGCCACCCACTAAAGTAACACTGTAAACCATGCCTCAGGCCTGTCACTGCAGCCTGTATGGCAATTTTAAACTGCCATTTTGACCTGGCCAATCAACCTTTTGTCAGGCCCAAACCTTCCTCTTTAATACTTATAAGTCACCCCTAAGGTAGGCCCTAAAGGCTCATAGGGCAGAGTGCATGGTATTTAATAAATGTAGGACATGTGAACTTAACTTCTACCAGTGAAAACCCCCCAAAGTCGTTTTTCACTGTTGCACGGCTGACTCTCCCGTGGCCTAACACTAGCTTACCTTGTTACACTTGAGTGATAATTTCAGTTTGGAAGCAGAGAGAGAAATACTTCTTCCACTCATTGGAGTTGTAATTTAAAGTCCTCTATAATGGTAAGGTTGAACTTTAAATTGCTTTTCTGAAAATGCCACTTTTAGAAAATTAACAATTAACAGTACCTTATTCTTCACCCTTTATGATAATGTAAAACTAGAATACAACATACAACAGAAGACATGAAGACATATTTCATCATGTCTGTGATTAATTTACTTAAATACGAAAATCTTTCATTAAGCACAGGTACTTCTCTGCCTTACTTACAAACATTACCTAATTAATAGAAACATCAACAACAAAAAATAGAACCTAATCAATAACCAGTGCTTCCCCAACAAGATTTTTGTATTCAATATGCTTTAGTAACTTTTAGAAAGTTGACATTTTTCTGCCTAAACCATATGTGCCTTTCTGCCAGTGTGCATGGGCACATGACTGTTAATGGGGAGAGGATATAGCCTAATGGCTAGAGCGGTCGCCCTCAAAGTTGGGGAACTGGGTTCGAGTCTCGCAAGGGACTCTCAACATTCTGTGATTCTGGGCGAATCACTTAATATCCCTGTGCCTAACCACATGAATTTGTCTGTCTGTAATGCAACTGGTGCTCATGTAAAGCGCTCTGATACCTTCGGGTTAAGTTCACGCTAAATAGAACACTGGGAAAAAAATGCCTCTCCGGTGGTGTGATGTGTATGCTTTCCAGACTGTGGACAAAAGGCCTTGAGTGTGCGGAGGGTGTTCCTCTCATACACAGGATGGCCTGGGGCTATACTCAGCCCTTCCTGAGTTTCAAAGGGGAGCGTTAGGGCTGTGGGACCCCATTCCTGAAGTTCAAAGATGCCTGCCCTGTAACTGGCAAATGCAGCCCACACCTGGCCTGTCTCCCCTTTGTCCCCTAAACAAATTAGAGCCAAACCCAGGACAAGAACTCACCAGAACCAGCTCAGGGTTAGAGAAAGGAGTTGGCCCCCACATGCAGGCTGGCACTGGGTATAAAAGTGACCCCTCAGAATATTTAATTAGAACATCCCTCGACCTGTGGAAACTCAGAAGAAGGACTGCCCTGTTTTCTGAAACCAGAAGGAAACTGGACCTGCTTGCCTTGAACCCAGGATCCAAGACGTGACTCCAAGAGTCATTTGGCTGACCTCCTGTTTGCACGACAGGTGCATAACAAGCTTTCAGAAGCCTTCCCTGCAACTGCCTAGCTAACCAGCACCAACTGGAACTGCCTGGATCCTGCTGCTGACTTCTGCTGGAGTGAGACTTGACCCCACGGAGATGCCTTCCAGGTTCTGGACCTCTGGCTAGCGTCAGAGTTTACTCCTCCCACCTATAAACTGCACGAACTGGGCCCAAGATGAAAAACCAGAGGATCTGGGCTCCTCTACCGAAAAGAACTGTGCCGGGACCCCCCACAAACGTGAGCAGACGTCATCAAGGCCGCTGTGAGACCTGCATGCAACTGTCGATGCGACCTTCCTGGCTACGGGCTCTGGACTTCACCCATATGGTGCTCTTTGCATCAATAATGATCACTCTGTGTTTCCAGCAATGCAAAGCTTCGACCAGTGGCCAACTCTTCATGCTGGCAACGACCGCACTGCCAACGTGAAGCTCTGACTGAGGCTCCTTGCCTGGAAATTTACTAATTTAGAAGGTGAACTTCCCACTGGGAAGAGCCTGCTCCCTGTATCCTACCCACACTCCATCATGGTTGGCCTGAAAAACATCTCTCCCAGAGGAGGGCTGAAGTAACCATCAAGAACTTCAAGAAATGAATCACTGCATGTACTGACACCCGCCTCCATTCAAGCGCAACAGTACTCCTAGAACTTGACCAAAAGCTAGCTGGTACATGAAGTACCACTTCAAGCAAATGGAGTGGAAATGGAGAATGAGTCAAGACATTGAAGACAAGAACACCTTCTAATATGCCCTGTGACGCTGCCACTAACAGATCCAGAATACTAAAAGTGCAGCACTCACAGACCGCATCAATGCCAGCACAAACAACTGCAAAAAAAATCTTCACCATTATAAAATAGGTCATCATGCCGGCAGCTTCCTCAATATAATCACACCATCACACCCTCATAGTAACTCTGCAACAACCTATTGGAGTTCTTCTTCAACAAGATCATCTCCAGTCATAAGAACTTCAACCCCCAACTGGACTCCACTACACTTGCAACTCGGCTTCCCATCTCGGTCCGAGAAAGGGCCCTGACCTCATGCCCTGTCATCACCCCAAACAAGACCGCCACTAGTATGAAGTCCACCCACTCTAAGCATCCGACCCATGTCCCCACCACAACTTCATGAAAGAGCTCCAACCCATCAGCGAAGCTCATGCACCACTCCTCAACACCTCCATCAATTCAGCTACCTTCTCAGACATTTGAAAACACGCAAAGGTCACTCCACTGGGAGAGAAGCCCTCAGTGGTCCCATCCACACTTGACAACCACAGAACAATCTCTCTGCTACCATACTCAGCCAAAGTATTTGAGAAACCTATCAATAGATGCCTCACTGACCACCTCAGCAGCCACCAACTCCTTGATGGAATGCAGTCTGGCTTTAGGCCCAATCACAGCACAGAAACAGCACTTATTGCTGTTACAGGTACCATCCACATGATCCTGGACAGAGGAGATTCCTTCTGGACCACTCTGCAGCATTTGACATGGTCTCCTACCCCATCATCATTCGACGCCTACAGGAGATTTACATCCTAGGACCCGCTCTCTGCTGGATCTCCTCCTTCTTGATGGATAGAACTCAAACAGTCAGCATGACCCTGTCCTCCTCGGCAGCCTACAAACTCATCTGTGAAGTGCCTCAAGGCTCATCCCTCAGCCCAATCCTCTTGAACATCTACATTATCCCTCTTGCCATTGTCTAACATCCTCTCCCGTGCAGAAGACACAACTCATCCTTTCCCTATTGGATAAGACTCCCAACACTAGGAACACATTCACTGCCTTCATGACTGAGGTCACCAGCTGAATGATGTCCATCTGGCTCAGGCTCAACACCAACCAAACAAAAGTTGTGTTTTTCAGCAAGAACATCTCCCCATGGAATTCCACCTGGTGGCTGGCTGACCTCAGACCAACACCCACCCCCAGCACCCACTCCAGGAACCTTAGGATCATCATTGATAACAAGCTGGACATCACCGCTCAAGTCAATGCTGTCACAGCATCGAGTTTCCACAACCTGAAGATGCTCAGGAAAACCTTCAAATGTCTCCAAAACAACCCCTGTAAGACCATTACATATGCCCTTTCACCTGCAAGCTGGACTACAGAAGTGCCTTATATTCTGGAATACAGTAAGCAACGCACCAGAAGACAAAAAATCATCCAAAATGCAGCAGCCAGATTTAACTTCAACCACCCTCATAGAACATACAATACACCTCAACTCAGGGAGCTCCACTGGCTCCTGATACACAAACGTGCACAGTTCAAACTTGGCACTCACACCTTTAAGGCACTGCACAACATATGTCTTTCCTACGTAAACAATTGCACCTCCCTCCACCAACCCCTCCAGACACCTTGGCTCGGCCAAACTCTTATTCACCCTCACCCCATGCATTCATGCAAACCGTTTCAGAAGTCGGGACTTTTCCTACACTGCTCTCAAAGTATGGAACGACCTCTCACTGAACATCAGACGTTCCTCTTCATTTCTTAAGCTCAGCAAGAAGCTTAAGTCCTGATTCTTTAAATAACCCATTCTAGGAGGAGCTAGGCACTCACCTGCTTAGCACCAGGATGCCCACATGGGTGATAGTGCACTCTACAAATACTCTTAACATGACATTACATAACAAACCATACCATAATATTTCAATAGTGCAAGTGTCCCACGTTTATTTTGGGCGATGTGTCACATTTTTGTGTGTCAACGAACATCATATAAGTAAATGTAATGATCTACAAATTCAGGGTTACGCATCACTGTGATGTTGAGCAAGACAGAAGGTTTAGCTATGCATTACCCTAAGTTTGTAAAAAGTGCTTTTATCTATCTTTGCATCTACGACTTCGTTTTTGGTTACACGAAAATAAATGACATTGTTAGGGGTTCTTACCAGGAGACTGAACCATAACGCAACTGTCTCACAAATGATAACAGCTTCCTGATCATTATCACATAATTAAACTCGTATTAATTGTTTCTTTACCAGATTCATAGTATTTCTGTTTATGATGACTGTGAAAAAGATTCGAAATGCCAGTACCTTAAATCAACGTGTGCAAAGGAATTTAATATCGTCCTATACATCATGTGTAGTTAATGATAGCATTGTTTATGTATAACTTACATTTATACGACTAAATTCCTATTTACCGTATGCCTTCATTATTAATATGCTTTACATATAATTCACATTTCTAACATGTGTTACGTGCTTTGGCATTTATAATATCATTCCTTTTCTTTATGCAAATATACCAGGTGACTTAATGGTCCCATTAATAATACAGTAGTGCTTTGCAGATTAACAAACTGTAAATAATCATTCATTTTTTTCAGAAAAAAACAATGAAGGGAAAACAACGTTTCCTCTTTCTGTTTGCTGTACTCTAGCTACTCCCATTGTTTGCATTTGCCACTTTTTTTTTTTTTACAAACATACAACGTATTTCTTTTTAGTTGTTTTTTGTTTTGTTTCAACCAATTTTCTAAGGTTTCCCCAAACGACTAAATCGATAGGAATTGAACTGCATACGGCGTTCCATTATGGGTCAGAAACATCACTCAGCCAACCGCGAGCACAATGCTGTGCTCTTACAATTACCGCCATGCTCCTTCAGCAGTGCCATGTAAACGAGGCAGAGCAAGATATTTAAGCAAGGTTGCTTCACTGGTAACCCGAATGAAACCATTAAGCCTGGCTGACCATTCACAGATTGATACTAATGTCCCCAGGAGACAGCCATAAATGGGAGAACAGATTTATGGAAATGCCAGCGGGCGAGCACCTTTCTAAATCAGATCACCGCATGAGCGACTTTGCCATCAGACTTGTTTTTAAGGCTAGCCCAGCAGCCACAGATTGCAAAACTGAATATGATCGAAATATTTGACACACATCGAATATCACCAAGCAGAAACCTTGAACATTTGAAGCAGGACCAAAATGGACCTCATTAAATCACAAAGCTCTTATGCTTTCTTTGTTTATTTTCCATTTTTATACTATCTTTTTATGGGGCTGACTCTGTTAGCCCTGTTCTCATTAAACTCTGGGGCATATTATCAAGGGCTCTATTGCCGCTTTAGCGGGACTTTTTCCCGCTAAAGCGGCGATAATTCTAACGCCCTATTAGCAAGCTGTCGCTAACTGCTGTTAGCGACAGCTTCTAGGCGATAGCGACCGGGTTGGGTGCCGCTTTGCATGCCAGCGATATTTATCGCTAATGGCATGCAAAGTAGGCGTTCCCAACCTAAAAGCGACTGGAAACAGTCGCTAAGGTCGCTATCGCCTATTAGCGAGGCAGGGGAGGTGATTAACGAACCAGCGCTAAACACGTTTAGCGCTGGTTTGTTAACGCCTGGTCCAGACCTGACTTAGCCATGTAATCCAATGGGAGGTGGATTACATGGCTAAATCCCCCTCGCCCTATCACCTAGCTAACACTGGTCACAGTGTGAATATCGCTTGTTTTCAATCGATATTCACACTGTTCTCCAGGGTTTCTATCGCTTTGGAGATAAGCGTTGCTGATAGCATGCTATCTCCGCGATAGAAACCTGCGATAGCCGGCGATAATTATCCTAGCGCTAACTGCGCTTAGCGATAATTATCACCGGTTATTGCTAATAGGCCCCTCTGTGTCGTTCTTTGGAAAACTCTCCGGGGCATATTAGCAAGACCGGCGATAACATTATCGCCGTTTTAGCGGCAGGAAACTGCTGCAAAAACGGCGATAATTTTATCGCCGGTCTTGCTAATATGCCCCCCCGTTCTTCAAAACTAGAAAGACAAGCTCTGGCAATGCTTTCTTCGATCAAGAAAGGTTGGCTTAATCCTGTTAGTTCAATCTTTCCCCCAAATTAAAACGTAGCAACAATACTTTTTTAATTGAGGTGCATTTTAAAGGATTTATTATTCCTGCCCTTTAGTAAAATAGCATCTAGATGTTAGGCAAGAAGTTTACAAAGAGACCGAGGGGCATATTTACAAGCCCCTTGCGCCACTTTTGCGCCGCCGTTGCGTCACGCATGTGACGCAGCGGCGATGCAAACCATGCGCCGCGTTGCGCTATATTTACAACGTGACGCATCTAGGGAGATGCGTCACGTAGTAAACCCCTGCGCCACATGAAACCTGCGTCAGGTTTCATGTGGGCGTACCGGCGCAGGGGGGGGCGTTCCGGCGCAGGAACGCCTCGGAAAAGTGACGTAGTGAAATCTACAAGATTTCACGCAGTCACATTTCCGACGCTGGTGCGTCAAATCCTTACGCCTGCTTCAAGCAGGCGTAAGGATTGACGAACCATGTTAGGGATAGGGAAGATTGGAACAGTGCTGGAGTTGCGTCGCGCTTGCGACACAACTTCAGCACTGCGCCAACCTTCCGCCGGCAGATGCGTCACGCATCTGCTTATCCTTGCGCCACGATGCGCCGCATTGTAAATGCGGCGCATCGGACGTGGCGCAAGGGTAAACTTGCGTGACGCATTTTCCCTGGCGCATCCCTGCTGATATGCAGGGATGTGCCAGGGAACGTAAATATGCCCCCGAAAGTCTAATTTGCAAAGAGAATTTGACCAAAAGCCAAATGCATAAAAATACAAATGAATGTTCCATTAAGGAAACAATGATTGTAAGTCCTACCATTCAGGGGGACTGAGAATCAGGAACTGCATAATCTGCCTTCCTAAACGTACATCCTACAGAACGGCATCTGCATTAAGACACTACACACAGAAGGATTATGTAAGGAATGGCGTACAACAGTAACATCATCATTGACACAGCATGAACAAGACCATAGCAAGCCATGTTACCAGGCAGCAAAAATATGCAAGTGAGAAGACAGAAAATGTAAATTACTCCCCACCTGAAAAATGACATTAATTACACCGCACAAATAAAGCGAGCAAACCCGACGTACTTTAGAAGAATTCCTTCCACTTTCATCCTCCTTCCATACATCAATTCACCCTTCCATCTATTCTTTCATCCTTCTGATCAAGTTTCAACTAATGTGCCTCACCTATGCACTCCCTCCAGAGCTGAGGCCGTAAGGTGGTTCTCCTGGAGGAGTGCGACATGTATCTTGCGTCTGCGTAAATATTGATGTATGCAATATCGCTTAACATACCCAGCCAGCCCTCTGACATACCAGGTCATAATTAATTTTGCGTCCCAACCATTGTGTAATTTCCTGTCATATATACGCAGCTAGTGAGTGAACACCTGTGGCAGAGCCCCTCGACATCTCATCCCTGCCTCACCAACAAACCTGCCACCTTGTAGTTAATAACATTCAACAAAAGAAAAGAGTATAAAAGAAGTAACATAAGCAGGCTTTAAACATCAAACCTCTCATCCCAAGGCAGCGCACCAATGAGTGCTCAACCAATAGCACTACGATGCAACAAGCAACCAAGTTATACATTAGTCAATTCTGTATCACTGTGTGAAGTGGTGTAGTGAGTGGCATTGTAGCAGAAACAGCAACCATTGGAGCAGGTGCCCGCGACCCTCAGCCACCGGAGAAAAAATTAAGGCCTCCCATCTATGACAAACTGCATAATACTCACAGAAGTCCAGAGGAAACAACTAGTCTAACCAGTGCAAGAAGTTCATATCAGATCTTCGGCCGACTGAGAGGTGACAGCTGGGCCCCCCCCGGACAACATGCCCACCTATGACAGAGCCATGTCCGATGTCTCGTCATCCGGTCTCCCACTCTCTGAGGTGGTGAGTGAAGGGGTTGCCAAAAGTTGTTCTACTTTCACAACTGCCTGGGTCCGTTCCAGGACAACTTGTTCCATTCATAGGCCTATCTTTTTCTGTCTGTTATGGATTTATGATGGCGCTGCGCCTTCAATTCAGTGGATGGATCCGACTTCTCTGGAGGGGAATAGCGTGCATTATCCTGAGCATAGCAGGGAACTGCAAAGCATATTTGATGTTGTGCTCCTAGAGGCATTGCTTCATGGGCAGGAATGAAGATCTTCGCCGCTGGACCTCCACAGAGTAGTCTGGAAAGAAGTTGACTTAGGAGTTTTCAATCGTCCGCGGGCCCTTTGCACGGGTGACCTGATGGATATGATCTCTATCGCTATAGCTGAAAAGATGAGCAACCACTGGTCACGGAAGGGCTCCCAGAGGGGGCGTCTGCCTGGTACCCTGTGGGCCCGTTCCACAGAGAAGAAGGTCGAGTGCTTGCCTTGCAATATCTTGTTCGCAAACCAGTCCTCAAGATAGAGTTCCATACTGGGGCCCTCAGCTTGTTCCGGAAGACCTACTATCTGTACATTATTGCATCGAGACCTGCCTTCCTGATCCTCAGCACGCTGTCGAAGTAAATCTACTTCACCCTGCAGGGCCTTAATGTCGGTCTGAGGGTGGCCAGAGTTGACTCCGAGTTCTCAACACATTTCTTCAATTTTTTATGATCTTCCCTCAGCACACCCATGTCTATCCTTAGCGCATCAATTGTCGATTTGAGAGAGTTTTTAATGTCTAGCACTGCAGTCAGGATTCCGTCAAACCTGTGGGAGTGGTCAGCTAGCGTATGTTAAAAGGAATTATCAGTGGGACATAGTGTTTCTCCCTTCATTCCATTGCTCTGAGAACTGGGAACTGCAACCACAGCACTATCTTGCTTTGGACGCACCATGAGAGCGGGTCACTCTGCAGAACGCTTTGCTTGCTCAGAGGTTACAGGAGTCCCCTTTCTGGCTCTCGCAGTGCACTTACATTTGGCAGGGAACAGTGATTATAAAGCTGTTGAGATTAGAGGAGATGCCAGGGGGAGGTGTATTGCTGCACGAGCCTTTGCCACCCTGGCTCTGCTCTCTCCCAGAGGTATGTCCTCCCCGCTCGCAACCTCCACCAGCTGCCCAGTACATCAGGGAGTAAAGCCAATTCTGAAAGAGATGAGGGAGTAGCCTTGGGACAACACCCTAGGTCACCACAGCGGCAATTCCTCCCCATGGATATCTGGTTAGGCAGAATGGTAGGCAACGGAGTATAGGGCCCACAGTGCCACTGCTCTCAGTATGCTGGGCCCCGCCATGGGAATCACGTCACTGATGCTCCCCTCCAGTGCAGAGAGTCCGGTGCAGGCCGCTTTAATTCAGAATCTCGGGTATGGTGAGGAGGTTATCTAATTAACATGGTGTAGGCCATTGAAAAGTTCTGCGGCTATATGCTGGTGGGACCCAGCTATGCAAATTTCTCAGTAGTATTCTGTTGTACCTCAAATTGCCTTTAAAAACTTCAGCGTGGCATCCCAAGGGGATCATCAGCTCCTCACAGTCCCTCCTGCAGCAGCAGGCTGTGCCCACATGCACCTCTGCAAGGGCCGCGTCTTTTGGTCTCCTTCAGTGGGACAGAGTTGGTGCGGCGAGCTCCTCACTCGTTGAGTTATCGAGAGCTGTATATGCCAAACGGAGGCCCTGCGCCGAGGGGGCTATCCATTTCTATGTCTAGGTAGGCGCATTGGTTCAGGGTGTCTCGCGCGGCGTCTCTAGTAGGTCACGGTTCTGTGGTGTGCCGTGGCCTCAAGAGAGTTCACAGGCCACTCTCTATTGACCGACCAGCCAGCCGTAGTTAGTCGGCTCAATTAGGGGAGGAGGGATCTCCAGCACTGCATCGCATGATTCCCAGCCCAGCGAACAGAGCTGCAAGAATCGGAGAGCCCAGAGATGTGCTGGGTGCTTCGTTGCAGTCAAGGATAGTGGAGCTCCTCTCAATGAGACTCATCCAGTCACCATCTTGGCAACGTCCCTTCTCAGGGGAAGTTTACACAGATTGTGATGTTTCAATAGTTGAGTTGCCAGCTATTACACATCTTGGGGGAATTGAGTTGTTACCAATTCCTATAACGTTTCACAGTGCCAATATAAAAAGAGCTAACGTTAAGAATTTTTCTTTTCCATTCATGAGTGTGTGCAAATTAAAGGAAATGGAGCATCGGTTTAAAAAAATATAATAATCAAAAACAGAATTTCAAAGTTGCATGTTCCGGAGTGTTGAGATTTAATTCTAAAGAAAAAGCAGTGATTAAAAAGTCACAAACACACCATTGTTTAAGGCTTTGGATAGAAGGAAAAGGACATATGTGTTTGACACATGATGAGAAAATCGGATCACTGACAGAATATAGAATGCCAAAATATCGACCTGCAAAAATATAGTGGATAAAATATAGAATGCCAAAATATCGAATTCCTATCTAAAAACAGGTAAGTACAAAAATATCGAATCCAAAATATCGTTGTAAATAATATAGGGGCCCATTACGATGGCGGGCGGAAGCACAACCGCCGTGCTGGCGGATGCAAAACCACCAGTTACCGCCGGCACGCAGCAGTCCACACGCCCGCCCAATTACGATGCGAAAAGTAGGCCAAACACCGCCGGCAAGCCAGCAACACCGTCCGCCATCAAAGTGCGCCCGTACACGTAGCGGCGCAGCCCAACTGACACACACCGTCCGACGAAAACACGTCCCGCCCGGCGCATAAATTACGATGCCGCAAACAAACGGCTCCCACGGCCAAGAGATACCGTACGACAAACCGAAGCGGTAACACGGACGCCGAGCACGGACAACGAAGAAGCGGCTCCCCGAGCATGAATCCAGCACTGCAGGCCCTCCCCATGCTCCTGCTGATGCACCACCAAGGACGCAACGTACCGCGGAGACGCAGGTAGGCACACACACAACAAGTGCACGCAAACAGCGCACACAGTGCAAGGGCGGAAAAAGCGGACAACCCCCCACCAGCGCGTGTACACTACACATCCACCATTGCATCCACATATGACACACAGGCCAAATCGTAACATCGCGTAACACATGTGTACACACCACCTGGGACTAGGAACCAACGACCCCGTCACGGCCCCAAAGCGGCGATGACGCCGCCACACATGCGCACAACGCAGAGGCCAACCGCAGCGTCATGCATGCGTCGCACACAGACACAGGGACACAACCAAGCAGCACACACATCAGCCCCACCCCGAACGCACATGACACGTGACAGGCCTGCCACAGACATGTCCCCAACGCCCAATTCACGGACAACACCCAACGCCACACAACCGACGCACACATGTCAGTGAAGTCACGCAACAGCAGGACACACCCCAGTGTAACAAACATGGCGTAGCACACAGCGGCGGCAACACCAACTAGGAGAAGCAGGGCCCCTTCGGGAAGAGGAACGCCAGTACCACACTGAAACACCCATACCACCCTGCACATATGAACAAGACACATAAAACGGAACACCAAAGAGCCCGGGGACCGACAACAGGTGGCCCAAGAATAACATTCACACACAAGGCCCAACGCAGAGCGGAAAGGCAGCCTGCCGCCCACACAAGGGAGAGCAGACAGCACTGAATGACCTTCCATTCCAACTCCGAAACCACAGCCCTACGACAGAAGCCGGTGAATACAGCCATTGTCCAAGAATAGACCAACACAGGCATGCCGAGGAGACCGACCACAGGGCAGATAGCGCATATCACAGAAGCACACAACGGACGGGGAAGAAAGAAGAAAACACTCCCCCATGTCGGCCACATGCAAGTTAATTGGAAGGAGTCACACATCACTGACCTTGAACTGTCTGAGAAGCATGTGGGATGAGGGCCCGTGTCCTCCAAACAAGCCAACAGAACACAAGTCCTGTCTCCCTACGACTACACAGAGCTCACAGCAACCTCGGAGCGTGCACATTGCAGACTGCACACACAGCCGGAGCATGCCACCACAACGCACCGCTGCGAAATGGCAACCGCAACACACCTACCCAACTACGCCGGACAGCTCAAGCTGTACAAAACCAACCTGTTACATATATTGGGATGCGATCTCCTGTCCCTGCTGAACGTAAGTTACCGACTGACTTACCGCATCACATTGTTCAGCTACGTCATGCCCGTCTTCTACTGTCGGAGGTGTCCCTACCAGCATCCCGTGGAGATATGCCTCTCCAACCCGGCATGTCTAAAGGCGGACCTGCTACCACTACTCCTCCCTCTGGACGCACACGACAGGGCCTGCTCTGCCTATGGGGGCATGGCGTATGTGGCCAACATCGCACCCGCACTGAAATGGGACCACTGTGCCTCCACACGACGGATCATCGAGAACAGCTACATCGAATGTCACCCAGCATGCCCCATCATGGTCCTCCAAGGGACAACTTACGAACAACACCTTGACAGCCACCATCCGCTACATTGGCTGGCAAACATGTACACCACCAATGACATGGAAGCCCTGCTGGACGGCATCGCATACCTGACAACCTGTAAATTCATCGGACCACAACGCAGGTTCCCCGATTGACCTATGATGTCCAACCCCGCACCCATGCTTAGCTTCCGCACGGACTGGCCAGTCACCACCACAACAGCCATACCAAACGACCGGCAACTGTAACCACACCATCAACGACATCGCCATGACATCGGATATGACCGGGACATGCACACTGTTCCCCATCACATCCAGGGACACCGCATGCATCGTGGGAGGCAGTGGCATGGGGTCTGTGTATCGCACCCACATGGACGGAACTGCACGAACAACCAGGACACGACATGGATCCAGCGCCCATGGACACACACACCGCTCAGTGGACATGAATAGCTCGCCTGGAGTCTGTGGGTGCTGCACCCCTCCCACCCCCGCCCCGGGAATCCCATACCAGGACCTTTGCATGGACGACAAGTGCATACAACAACAACACGACCCCAGTGACTGTGACATGTCCAGTAACCACCACAGTGCAACAACAAGTGGCACGCCGCTGCATGCACGCAAGCACATGCCCTGATGTCATCACACATGCACGCGTGCATGAGGAACAACCGCAGCAAACCTGTCACATGGAACTGAGATGGACTGTGCCCATGATGCCAAGCGGTCTGGTAGGCTACATGTATACCGTCTGTGTCAAAGTCCGCAGCTCCGCAGCTATACGTAAATGTACATTAGCACAGCCTTGGCCAAGCAGATGTAACTCTGAAGCCCACATCCCACATGCAACAGCCAATCACATGTAACCCCACACCCTATCCCATTTGCAATCATGCTCAGTATATCCTCAACATGTATTCCGCTGCCAGTAGTGTCCACTATACTGCATCACAGAGGACAGAAGACTCAATATAATGTTTGAAACCAAAACTGTCTCCGCTGACTCATTTCACAAGTACGAATGAGAGAGGATGAGAGTATGTGAAGTACACGGCAGTCGTGACATGACCATGTAGTCCACTGGTATTGGATGTCAACGCAAATGAGTAGCACAACTGTGGAAGACACACATGTGTCGTGTGAAGTCGTATGGACGCAGTGCTCAGGTGGGTGGGTGTGACGGGTAGATGCGCACATGCCAAGTTGGAGCACGCAGTGTCGGGAGGGGTCATGAACAGTACACCACCGCTTCCCTGGGCATTGTGAGAGGACACCTGTCGGGGGGGAGTGAACACGTGTGTGCACAGCAGCCGGGCACACGTACAAAGCGGTACCAGGCGCACCTCAGCCCACCCTCTGTGGACAAGCTGGATCCTGTTGTGCGCCCGCCATGCCCCTTGACAAGGCACACACAGCCCCAGTCGACCAGGTGTAACCCCAACATAGTCAATCCGCACAGGCGATACAGGGCACGGGATGGCAGTGGAGCATGGTGTGTGAGAGGTCTCCTCGCGCTCCTCCTGGTCATATCACGCAGGCAATAGAACCTCAACGTCTAGCATGGCACAAGTCAAATGGAAGTGTAGGGGGACGCACCACAGCACGAGCAGCACTGACGTCACGGGAGGTGGCTCGCACCATCCCATCCATTGCCCATTATACCAACCACGCCACATGCCATTGCGACTAAGTGCAAGCGCGTGCGCCACCACCCCCGAGCCCTCCCCAGAGAGGCCAAAGAGTGAATGTGTGGGCCATCAGTCACAGACGGACGCGGCATGGCCGCAAGGGCAGCCACAGCCACTGGGTGTCGCAGGTGGCGGATCCGGAAGGCGAAGACTGTGATGCATAGTCCATGCAGGCTGGGTCTCCATTTGGGGCACCACGCAGGTGGACGGCGTCCCGCAACACATCATACCCTGAGACAGCCCACTCGTGCAACTGGACCCACACATACACTCCTTGCCCTCTCTGGTGCGAGCTTGGGGCTGCCTGTGCAAGCGCTAGCCTCGCAGGTGCACATGCATATTGGGGGAGCGAGGGGAGGACATGAGGGCTGGGGCGAAGATGACTGTATCACTGTCAGTGAGTACAAGGGATGACCCAGATGTGGAAAGGAAGAGACGTGTCCCGTGTGTACTGCAACTAGTCGCCAATCCAACTACCCCCCCATGTCCGGAATGTAAGCCCGCACCTAGGCCCGCCCATCCGCCACATCGAACATACCACCAGCACGACAACCTTCCCATTCGAAACACTGACTGGGGGTGGCGACCAGTGAACAATCATGTGTAGCCTACCCACGCGTACATGTGGGCCCTCCATGATCCATGTCACCTGCGGCAAAGTCATGACATGCGCAATGAGGGAAGTGAGGAGAGCTGTCCGCCCCACGCACAGAAGGTGCATCAGCTCCACAGACCCAGCAGCGAGTCCAGCAGGGGTCACATGTGCAGGGGCAGCTGTGCCTGGTGTGAAGGCACATGCATATAGACAGCACATCGACCAATGTGTAGTCTGCCCACATCTACAGTCCATCATCATGCGGACATAGGAATTGAACACAGGGCAACACATCTTAGTGGGTGCACCCACCGTGACCAACAATGCGCAATCATCGACGTACCCGCCCTGTGCATGGCCCCCCACCCAACGGAGGCACATCAAGTGCCACCATCCCACACACACAAGCCTTCCACGGAACATGCTGTGTCCAATGGTCAGTACAGAGTCAGCGCCCATCAGGTGGATCCTGAACAGGAGACACATGCACACACATGCCAGCTCCCACTATGTACGTCTGCCACCTGGCACGTGCAATGTAACCTCTCACCTGTGACGTGTGACTGCAAGCACACAGCCGTCTTGGCATGGGGCTGTCAATGTGGACACCTGTCAATGTTTCGGGAGGTGTGATCCGTACAGTGCTGTACATAGGGTGCAGTGCTGACACCTACTACTGTCTCATATCCCCTCGTGCCACAGGTCCCACTTGTTTTGGCCGCTCAGCCTGTGCCCACATCGTCGTCGTCGTGTGCCATACTCATCCAGCCTCGGAAGCAGTTCCATGCTCAGCAGACATTCATGTTGCCGTGGCGTTGCCGCTTGACGAATATGCAGTCAGTCCCCATCAGCACGCCCCGCAAGTCATTGGGGCCTAGATCCCCATGTGCATGCACATGGCAGTGGTTTGTATCACTAGCCATTGCCATTGTTGGGAGACCTGTGTAAGTGTATTGTGGCCGTGCCGTCCCAGCTTGACAGCTGGGCTGTGGCTCATGTGCTTGCTCAGTCATGTCAGTGATGTGTATGCGAAATTGCTATGTGTTGTGTTGCTTTGACATGTGTCCACTGCCAATTTCCCTAGGCGGAGACCGAACATTGACCGCCCATACCAATTGCTGGCGGACATGGACGATACAGAGGTCATTAGGAAGTTTCGGCTGGACAGGCCAACCCTGCATCGACTGTGTGCCATGTTGGAACCCCATCTCCGTCCCCGCAGGGTGTATCCGACAGCTGTCACCCCCACAGCTAAGGTGATGGCCGCCATGCATTTCTTCGCCACTGGGTCATTCCAGCACACAGTGGGCAGTGGAGGAGGGATGTCCCAGCCCATGTTCAGCAAGGTGCTGAGGGATGTACTGGCAGCCATGATGCTGTACCGAAACAGGTACATCCGCTTCCCCAGGACTCGTGAATTGGCGGCAGTGAAGGGTGCATTCTATGCCCTTGGCAGAATCCCACACGTCGTTGGAGCCATTGACTGCACACATGTTGGCCTTGTTCCACCACAGGCCACTGAGCACCTGTACCGCAACAGGAAGCACACGCACTCCCTGAATGTGCAAGTGGTGTGCCTTGCGGACATGGTGATCACCCACGTGTGTGCAAAGTTCCCAGGCTCGGCCCATGACGCACACATAATGCGCAACAGCATCTTGCCACGACTGATGTCCAATCTGCAACAGGATCGTGGCTGTATTGTCGGTGAGTATGTGGAGTGGTGTAGCGTGCTGGTTGTGCGATGCTGTCCCCTGTCCAGTTGGAATAGCAACGGTTCTCTGTGTCCCTCACACCCAGGTGACTCTGCGTACCCGAATGGGGCATGGCTGCTCAGTCCATTGAGGAATCCTCGCACCCCAGCAGACGATCGCTACAATGAGGCACATGGGAGGACCAGACGTGTGGTCGAGCGTACCTTTGGCCTCCTCAAGTCCAGGTTCAGGTGCCTGGACCGCACCGGGGGTGCGCTGGCGTACTCCCCACAGAAGGTGTGCCAGATAGTGGTGGCGTGCTGCATGCTGCACAATCTGGCCATTCGGAAGCAGATCCCCCTCATCGTGGATGACGGAGATCAACCAGGGCCCCAGCCCGCAGACCAGGACAGCTCGAGTGCGGAGGACAGCGGAGAGGAGGAAGCTGGTAATGTGCGGCAGCAGCTCATCGCCCACTACTTCACTTGACGGTGAGTGTCCATGTACGACGGCTGATGTGGCTGTATCTGTGCAGGTGTGTGTGTGCTGTGTCAGGGTGGCCGTTTGTTCACTGCGTGCTGTGTGTCAACGCTCCATGGCCAGGGTTGTATGCCACTGTTGGTGGCTGTGGCATTGTGCCCTATTGCTCTGTGCGATGTGTGTACATTGCTTGTAGTTGTTGACATGTACTGTGTGATGGGTGTGTGACACACTCATTGAATGTG
This sequence comes from Calotriton arnoldi, assembly GCA_963921515.1. Taxonomy (NCBI): domain Eukaryota; kingdom Metazoa; phylum Chordata; class Amphibia; order Caudata; family Salamandridae; genus Calotriton; species Calotriton arnoldi. The sequence continues at coordinate 359,205 of CAWUFW010011881.1, forward strand.
CTCCTGTTCTGTCTCCCACCCCTAGGTCCCTACAGGCCCTCCGGTTCCATTGCCATGCCACGCATCAGGTGCCTTTCCGCCCAAGGTGGCCGTTGTATTCCGTACATATAAAACACAGGGCACAAACAGCAGTTTGTGTAAGAGGTGCATTTATTTCAAACTGTGACATGTGTTTGGCTGTAAGGTGATGACAAAAGTGGTGCGTGCAGTGACAATGAGCTGTCGGTCATGGCTGCGTGATGCTCAGGGTGTACCCACTGGTTCTATGTCCATAGTCCAACACACACATGCCATCCAGATGGCTGTGTGGAGTGGGATCGTATTCCAAGTCAATGCAGTGGGTGGTCAAGGAAGGCTGGCTGGCTGCCTCACTTGCGTTTGGAGCGTGCGTAGTCCTCCCGGGAGATCTGTTTCCACTTCGGACGGCCCCTTCCACGTTTGCGAGGGGGGTGCCTGCTTGCGACCTGCTGGTGGTTGAGGTGTGCTCACTGGCTGTGGACGCAGGGGAACTGGACACTGCTGCTCGACCCTGCGCCCCGGCAGGTGGTGGCGGAGGGGGAGCTGCTGTCCCTGGCTGTGACCTCACCGCCACCACCAGCTGGCCCATGAGGTCCACGAGTTGGCCCATACGGGCGTCCATGGACCTCAGCACCCCCAGCACCTCACGCGTGTCTGTAGCTGACCTGGCCCATTGTCCTTGGGCCTCTTCATAGGCCCCAAGGACTCTGGCCATTTGAGGCAGGGCATGGCTCCCAGGGGAGGCTGGCGTTTCCCTGACCCTGCTCCTCCTACCAGTCCTGCTGCCACCGGCCTGCCCACTAGCCACATTGCTCACCACGGTCCTCGCTGTGGCTCCCAGGGTGGATCCAGTCGGCCGGGCCACCACCTGCGCTGGGGCTGGTGCCAGCGAAGACGTGGTGGTGGTGGCGGCGGTGGTGCTCGGTGCGGCGATGGTGGCGGTTGCGGCAGTGGTAGTGGCCGCAATGACCGTGGGTGTGGCCGCAATGACCGTGGGTGTGGCCGCAATGACAGTGGCAGCAGGGGGCTGGGAATGTTCAGCAGCCCTGGATGATGGGTTGGTGGGTAGGAGGGGTCCTGGGGAGCGGCTGGGCCCTGCCACACCAGATGGGCCTGCTTGGTGGTCCGTGTCCGAAGAGGTGGACAGATCCTCCACATCCGTGTGTCCTCGTTGGGGGCTTGTAGGCTGGCTGTGCTGGCTGCTGTCTCCATCCCCAGCATCCAGCAGTTCGTCACCTGTGGAGAGAATGAGATTTGTTATTGTGTTGCAACTGGCGAAGTATGTATTTGTCGTCTGACATTCACAGTTCGTGCAATCTCGTACATGGGTTTCCCGGAGGCGTGTGTGTGGCTGTACCATTTGTAGTTGTGTGTGCTTGCCAATGGGACTGTGTGCTGTGCACATGTGGCATGGGACGGATTGGCCATGCCGATGGGTGTGTTGCTGTGCCCCTACTTATTGTGACTCTGGTGTATGCGGGCTCCTGGCCCATCCTGGGTCTGGTTTGTACTTTGCTTTTGGGGTTCAAATGGGACGCTTAGGAACGCATATGGCAACATGGGGGCCATGCCCCAGATTCGCATTTGGGAGGGAATATGCTTTTGGGGTTCAAATGGAACGCTTAGGAACGCATATGGCAACATGGGGGCCATGCCCCAGATTCGCATTTGGGAGGGAATATGCTTTTGGGGTTCAAATGGAACGCTTAGGAACGCATATGGCAACATGGGGGCCATGCCCCAGATTCGCATTTGGGAGGGAATATGCTTTTGGGGTTCAAATGGAACGCTTAGGAACGCATATGGCAACATGGGGGCCATGCCCCAGATTCGCATTTGGGAGGGAATATGCTTTTGGGGTTCAAATGGAACGCTTAGGAACGCATATGGCAACAGTGGGGCCATGCCCCTGATTCGCATTTGGGAGGGAATATGCTTTTGGGGTTCAAATGGAACACTTAGGAACGCATATGGCAACATGGGGGCCATGCCCCAGATTCGCATTTGGGAGGGAATATGCTTTTGGGGTACATGCTGTGAGCCATGGGTGCCGAACGTGACATGTGTTGTGGCAGCATGACAGTGCATGGTCTGAGGTGTGTGCATGCCTGACATGGCCTGCATATTTGCTGTCTGTTGTGATTACTGGACATGGCATTGGACGCATCGTTATGAGTGAGTGATGGTTGTGTGCCAGCCAACGTATTGCAGTTGTCCCATCTCCTTGGTGTGCGTGCTGCCCTGTGCCATGTGCATCACTGCAGTGCTCGTGGGGGGTGTGGCCCATGTTGTGTGTTGTTGCTCACAGTGTGTCGTGCGCTTCATTGACTTCTGGCACATGGTTGGTCATGGGCATGTATCTTAGCGTGACTGCTGTATGTGTGGCAGCTGTGCGGATGACATGCCTTTCATGAGACTGGGGCTGACGGATGGGATGGATGGTATGTTGTATGTGCATGGTGTGTCTGTGTGTTTGATGGGTTCAGTGGTGTTCGTGTGCATTTATGTTGTTCCGCTCTGTTGCGTCTAGTGTTGTTTGTCTTACATAGGCGTAGTTGTGGGGTGTATGGTTGACAGGCAGTAGGGGCTACATGGACAGGACTTCAATGGTGTTTCGGTTGTGTGTGATGAGTTGCACAGTGGCTGCCGTGTGGTACTATATTCAGTGTGGCTTGTGCATGCAGACGTGGCTCCTTGGGTGTTGCTGTGTCTGTGATGGGTCATGTGAGGTGTGAGTCTGTGGTTCATGTCCGTGTGCACATTGTTCACTTGTTCGTGACGGTGGGCGGTGCTGCGTGTTCGTCTGCTACGTGACATGTCCCATGTGTTGGTCGTGTTACGGTCCTCATGCCTCCAGTAATCCAGCCCTGTCCAGTTTCCCACCTGCAGGTTGTTCGTGCGTGCACTGTACTGGATGCCACATGGTTCTAAGCGGGGGGTGCTCCATGTTGCAGGTCTGTGGAGGTGGGGGGTGTTGTGGGTCGTGGTGGTGGCTGGACACCCACTGACACCGATTGCTGTGGACCGTGATGTCTACCTTTCGGCTGTCGTTGTGCACTGCGGTGGCTGACACGTGGCTGTGGGGTGTGGGGGATCTCCTCCTTGCTTTGCTGTGGGACTAGGGGCCTGGTGTGTTTTGTACTTGGGCTGTCCACCCTCCCACCCACTGCACTTTGTGTTCCTGCCACTTACCTGTTACTTGTCGGTTAGTGCAGCTATGGCGGACACATGGGTGTGGTGGGTGCTCGTTGTGGCGCTTCTGGCATATTTGGGGACCTGTTGGTGGTTACGTGGCTGGCTGAGTGTACACATGTCCCCACGCATCTTACAGTTGTTCTGTTTGGGCTGTGTGTGGTGGTGTCTGTTGCATGTGTGTGTGATGTGTTGTGTATTGTGTGCTGGATATGGGTGTGTTTGTCCCTGGGAGCTGTGGCATGGTGGTAGTGCATGTGAGTACATAGCGGTGTGCTGGTATACATTAGTTTGTACTTACCAGCCTCCACTCCCCTGCTAATCCGGCGAGGATCTCAGGATGTATGATGACTCGCACCTTCTCCTCCCACGCTTTGAAGGTCTTGAAGAGCGCGGGATTCCCTCCGCCAGTGACGGCTGCCAGCTCTCTGTTCTTGGTCTCCTTCTTCTTGACCAGGCTCTTGACGTCATTCCACCGTTTGTTAATTTCTACTCTGTTCCTGGGCAGGGTCCCGACTGCATTGACCTGGTCTACGATCCGGTTCCACATTCTGTTTCTGGTGGCTAGTGGTGTGTGCTGGACCATGTTCCCATAGATTTGTGGGTGCACCTTGATGATCTCGTCGACCATGACCGTCAGCTCAATGGGCGTGAACTTGGGCATTCTTTGTGGTGCCATGGTGTTTGTGGTGCTGGTGCGGTGTGTGTTGTGTAATGTGCAGGGGGTTTGTGGTGCCGGTGTTTGGTGGTGGTGGTGGTGGTGGTTGTGATGTGTGCGTTTCTGTGGTGTGCTGCTGTCCTTGCTGTGTCACTGTGTCCTCTCCTCTCCTCTCTAGTTTGCAATGTTGCAAGGGGTTGTGGTCTGTGGGAGTGCTGCTTTTGTACTTACCTATGTGGGTGTGTCCTCATGGTCTGTTGTTTTCAGGTGTGTTGTGTCTGGGGTTCTGGCCTTTGTAGTTTTTGTTTGTCCAGGGGGGGTGTTTTCGGGATGTGTACTGTGCTTGTGTATTTGTGCGTGCCTTGCTGTGTGGACTTGTTGGCCATGTTGTGTGTGATTGTTTTTGTCAGCGGATGGTTTCTGTGCAGGGACGTGGGCGCCATGGCTTCTGCCGTGTCGATTCTCATCGGCGTTGTTTGCGCAGGCGGGCGGTGTATTTGTAGTTTTCCCGCGCTCATGGCGGTGCGATCGTAATCTCACGTGCGGTGTGTCGGCCGTGAGGGCGGGCGGTTTTGTGTTGTCGTGCGTGTTTCCGTCCGTGGCGGGCGGTTTGACTCCGACTCGGACGATGGCGGGCGGTATCTTGTGTGGTTTTTCCGCCGATGGCGGTTTTCGGTTTGTGTAATCGTAATGGCGTGGTGGGTGTTCAGACGGTGTGTGCGGGCGGATTTTTGCCGCTTCCATGCCTGGCGGATTCTTTTACGCCGGGTATCGTAATGGGCCCCATAGTTTGTTAAAATATCGAATTTTTTAAATGTATTAAAAGTAATGTAAAATTAATAAAATAATAAATATAATTAACTGAAACATACTTAAAAATACTTAAATAACCTTAAAATTAATAAATAATTAATGTAAGTTATAAAAAAATAAACATACATTTTTATTTTTTAATACATATATATATTAACTTAATATTAATAAAAAATATTCAATATTTTTAGCGTAGGATAGCGGGAGGGTAAAAATTACTATTTCCACTCCAGTGAGTGCAACAGTAGGGAAAGCGTTGGATAGCGTAGGGGTAAAAATTACTATTCCCACTCCAGAGAGTGCAACAGTAAGGAAAGCGTTGGATAGCGGAGGGGTAAAAATTACTATTCCCACTCCAGTGAGTGCAACAGTAGGGAAAGCGTTGGATAGCGTAGGGGTAAAAATTACTTTTTCCACCCCAGAGAGTGCAACAGTAGGGAAAGCGTTGGATAGCGTAGGGGTAAAAATTACTATTCCCACTCCAGTGACTGCAACAGTAGGGAAAGCGTTGGATAGCGTAGGGGTACAAATTACTATTCCCACTCCAGTGAGTGCAACAGTAGGGAAAGTAATTATTTAATATTTAAATAAAAATAAATTAATTATCAATACCAATAAAAAATTAATTAAAATTAATTACCAATTACAAAATATTTAATAATTACTTAATTATAAATACCAATAAATATTATTTATTAAAAATTAATTACTTATTAATAATTAATCAACAACCAATTAATTTTCAATACCAAAAATGTAATAAGTAATAAAAAAATACCAATTAATAATTATTTAACAATAAATTAATCAATACACAAAAAGAATTTCAATAATTACTTAATTACAATTAAATTACTTCCCACCCTATTCCCCTATAAACCCACAACCCGCTCCGAATAATAAATTAATACAATTAACATAATTATCAATTAATCAATTAATAAAAATTAATTACCAATTAATAAAAATTAATTACCAATTAATAATTAATTAACAATAAATTAATTATCAATACCAATAAATAAAAATAAATATTTTCTTAATTACAATTATATTACTTCCCACCCTATTCCCCTATAAACCCACAACCCGCTCTGAATAATAAATTAATACAATTAACATAATTATCAATTAATCAATTAATAAAAATTAATTACCAATTAATAAAAAATTACTTAACAATTAATAATTAATTAACAATAAATTAATTATCAATACCAATAAATGAAAATAAATATTTTCTTAATTACAATTAAATTACTTCCCACCCTATTCCCCTATAAACCCACAACCCGCTCCGAATAATAAATTAATACAATTAACATAATTATCAATTAATCAATTAATAAAAATTAACTACCAATTAATAAAAATTAATTACCAATTAATAATTAATTAACAATACATTAATTATCAATACCAATAAATAAAAATAAATATTTTCTTAATTACAATTAAATTACTTCCCACCCTATTCCCCTATAAACCCACAACCCGCTACAGAACTAAAACGCAAAATTAAATTAAAAATAATTAATAATTCCTAAAAATTCATATTTAATTTACTATAATTAAATTACTTCCCACCCTATTCCCCTATAAACCCACAACCCGCTACAGAATTAAATTACGCAAAAATAATTTTACATAAATTTCGTAACTTTAAAAAATATTAAACATACATTACAAAAATAATATACATTTTTAACTCATATACTAACATACTAAACACTTACAAAAATTCGATATTATTAAAAATTCGATATTTTTTAATGCCTATATTATGTACTTCTATATTTTGAAAATCGATATTACTTACCTTTATTTCGATATTATTAACCACTATATTATGTCCATTCGATATTATGTCCATTCTATATTTTGAATTCGATATTCTGTCCATTCTATATATTTTTTCGATATTATGTCTATTTACCGAGAAAATCGTATACAGATACTTTTTAGGTGCTAATCCTACGTTTAGAGAAGTCTATCACATATGTAACAAAACTGCTTATTTCACACTGCACAAGTACTTACTATTTACCATGTGTTTCCTAAAATCTATTATGTGAAAAGCTTACAAGATGTGCGTTATAGTACAATGGATCATAATAGTTTAGGGCAAAATATTCTGAATGTTGTCTCTGCCTTGATTGCTCCTATATGAATTGCTTTAATAGAGCATTTAGCAAATAATATAGCAAGTGTTTTAACTGGTTTCATAAAGAGATGTTTGCAATTAGAAGTATGATAATTAAAATGAAATGGATTTAGATATGCTCTTCGCAACAGGGGTAGGAGTTTGTAAGGTAATCGAGACTCAATGCCGTACATGTGTTTCAGACAATTGTCAGGATAGTAATAGGCATATTACGAATTTGACTAATAATGCACAAGAAGTTCACGCATGAATAGAACCTGGAGTCTGGGATCAGACTGGTTCAGGGTTGGGTGCTGAGGTAAATAGGTGTTAGTAGTAGTTGCTATTTCACTTGAAGCCAGATGGACAAACATTAAGAATACCTATTTCCTAATTGCGAATCTCAATGAAGAAATCGGTATTCCTAATGTATGAAACTCATTGAGTTTCATTTAGGGATTCCTTGTGGGTCGCAAATCGATTTACCTCAATAACTTTAATGAGGTAGGTTGCAGTTTGTGACCCATTAGGAATCACAGCCATCACAGGGATGGTGGCCTGCTGAGGTCAGCAGACCACAATGTCTGTGATTGCTTTTTAATAAAACAATCTTTTTTTTTTTTTAAATAAAGTCGTTTTTCTTAAAGGAAAATGGGATGCATTTAAAAAGAAAAAAAGAAAGTCCCCTAGGGACCCATTCCCCTTTGCAAATGGGCTGCCACCAGTTTTAAACTGGTGGTAAAGTATTACTGTTTTGTGACCGGGATTTGGTCGCAAAACAGTAATACATACAGTACCAATTCAGTAATTGGAAGGGAGACCTAAACAAGCCCCTTCCAAATACCGAATCACAAATGCAAAATGTGATTGTGTAACAGGTTACAGAATCACATTTTGAATTTTGTATATATTTGGAAAAGCATTTTCCAATCGCAAACGGCCTGATTCTGTGTATTGGTTCACTTGTGACTAGAAAAATGCTTTGCACATCTGGCCCGTGGTGTAGTATTATTGGTTGCGTTAGTTGTGTTATGCATTCATCTAGCCATTAAAATTTGTGGAGTTAATGTTAGCATGTTTCTGAAAATGAAGTGCACTGGCAAGAAGAAGACAAAAAAATCACCAAAGAAAAAATCAAACAGGATCAGAGAAAAACTGAAGAATATGATAGAGTGAACAGTTTAAGAGTCTAAAGAGTCAGATATGATGGTAAGGATGTTGTGATGTTGCGATGATGTGATAATTTTTAATTATTAGAGGGAAGAATTGAGAAAGCTAATTAACAAATTAGAAATGAATATGCCTTTATTTTGTAGTTGCTAACATAGCAGGCCTTAAATGTGCACAACAAATAAATGTTCACTTGTTTATTTCTCTGTAAAATAGAAAGACCTTGTGAATTAGTTTAATCAGCCTGGCTTTTTTGTCTGTTGTATCATTCATTGGCTAACAGATATAACCATACAAAGACGAAGTCTGCCGGATGTTTTGGCAGAAGTGCAATTGTTCTCATATTGTTATGGTAGGAAATTGGGTTACTGGTTGAGCGGGGTGAAACTCTACTTAATCTGTAACCACAATTCTTGTGAGGGAGAAACACTAGCAAACCTCAAATTCACCAGTGCTTTATCCTGCTGGTAGCTTACCACAAAAGCTGTCAGGCTTAGCTTAGAGGCAATGTGTAAAGTATTTATTCAGTACTTCAAACAGTAATAAAGTGAAAATACGACACAAGAAAATTCACAAACCAATTGAGAAAAATATATAAAAATGTATTAAATATTTTGAGACCAAAACAGCGAAAATCCAATCAGTAACACCAGAAATATGCAAATTTAAAGATTTTGGTAGAAATAAACCTTTAAAGCACAAAGCTCCAACTGCTGGTATCAGGTCGCGCCACACCAGGATAAAGACACAAGGAGCACGGGCTGGATACAGAGACCAAGTTAGGCCTGCTGAAAAAAGTACCTTAAATCCTGGCTGCGTAGCTTTTCAAGATCCCGTGTATAGGATGCATTGCACAGTGGTGAGTCGGGGCTGCAATGCGAGGTCCTACATCGATAATGCATCACTCAGCGGTGGTTCCGAGGAGCGGCTGGGCTCTAATGCGAGGTGCTGCGGTGAGGGTGAATCACATAGTGGCAGTTCCGAGGAGTGTCGGGCTGCGATGTGAGGTTCTGCATCGAGGATGCACTGCGCAGTGATGATTCCAAAGAGCAGCTGGGCTGTGATCGAGGATGCGTCTTGCAGCCACGGTTCTGAAGAGCTGCAAGATCCTGAATTGGGGTACTGCGTACAGTGCGGTATCTGATGAGAGGCTGTGAGATGATGCATCATGCTGCACTGGTTCTACTTGCACCACATTTGGGCAGGCAGAGCACCTTTAGGCCCACTTCAAGGGTGCAGGACTGGGTAGCACCACTTGGGGGCAAGACTCACAGCAGACAGAGTCCAGGTGCTGGCTTCAGGGTAGTTGGAGCCTTTTCTGTCCCTGAGGCACTGATCAGGAGTCCAGACAACTAGCCCTTGGAGTCACTCTGATAGCCCTGTATTGAAGATGCAAGTCCAGTCTTGTCACTCAGGCAGGAAGACAGCACAGTAGCAGTCTTTCTTTCAGAAGGAAAGCACAGCAGTCCTTCTTTCGAGTCCTCCACAGGTCCAGATGTGTACCAAAGAGTTTGGTCTAAGGGTCCACTATTTATACCTGGCTCCCACTTTGAGGTGGGAGAAGCTTCCTGAGTCCTCCTCCTACAGAGATGCCTGGAATTTTCTGCATCCATGCCCTGGTCTCAACTTATCTGGTGGTACAAAAGACTAGTGTGAAATCCTTTGTGAGTGTGCTGAGGCAGAGTCTTTGTGATGTGCAAGTATGGTAGGTGATAGCTCCACTCCCTCGTCAAGTCAGGGAAGGCCCATCCTTCCAACACCTATTCCCCCTTTGTCTCTCTCTCACTGTCTGGGAGCAATACACAAAGAACAAACTGCCAGCTACACCTAGTCATGTGACCCAGGATTAGGGTTAGCAGTAAAGTTAATGTTTTCAAGCATGTAGACACTATGGGGCCGATTATGATGCGGCCCGTAAAGACTCTGACCTGCAGTCGGAGCCTTAAGGGTCGCATCATCATGGGCCGCTCAGTTTCTTTTTCCTATGATGAAGGCAATGAGAAAGGAAACAAGCTGGTAATTCCGGCTGCCGTCGGCCAGTCGGAAGCTGACCAGTAATCTCAAGGGAGGGCCTTTCCACCCTTGAGATTACGATGCACGTTTCAGACATGGTTTCCGTAGCCGGCCTGTCCGACAAAGAAACTATGTCGGAAAGCGTGTTTGCGGGCCCCCAGCAGGGCCCCCTTTGGTGCACCTATGTTGCCCCCTGTTGATCCCTGCACCTTGTGGCAGGCACCTTGCGGCGCCTGTCAAGGTGTGCAAGGATGAACTGCACCTCCCATTTCACTATGGGAGCATTCATTACGGCCGGTTTACAGTAGGAATGCGACCGAAAAGTGTTCGGTCGCATCCTAATGAGGCAGTCGGGACCACCAACTGTGTGTCGGTCAGTCCAAAGGCCAAGTCGGTGTCAGGCGGAACGGATTCCGCCCGACATCGAAATCAGGCCCATAATATTGAATATAGGTTTTTTGCAAAGTAAAGGACTAATTCTGCTGTTATACCTAACCAAATTCATTGTCCTTTAAGTTACTTTATTTACTGTTAGTAGGCACCGAAATGAAGAAGGGTGGCTGGGGTCTTTGTTTAGGGGACATTTCTATGAGGAAGAGTCTTCAACTACCCTTGTTATCTATTGTCTCTGACTTTTTGCACACTTGCTGCTGAATAGCAGTGCTTTTGGTGTTCCCTGCTGAAGTGAGTTTTGGAAAAGTGACCATTTTCTTAAAGACCCCTCAGGAAGCATTCCACTCATACCAATCCAATCCTACAAAGTGTAAACTTTCGGTTGGGCATGGCTTATAACTAGATGTCCCAGTTTTCATTTTTACAGATTTTTCATATAAACACAGAGAGAAAACTTTCTATTTTCCTGTCTGTATTTATTTTTAAATACAGAAATATATGGAACATATGGTCTTATTTGGATGATTCTCACTACTATCAATCACGAGTGCCAGGTCAGTAGGTGTTGAGATTAACAAGTAGCGGAGTTAAAAAAAGAAAAAAAAATACTAATGAATCACAAATAGGTGCAGATATACAGCTGTTTATGCTGTTGTTTAGTGCAAATGTTTTCAGATGGCCGTATTGTAATGTAAGCAGCTAAAACCTGTTGGGCATTCAAATCTCAGTATACATTTACCAGTTGAATAAATAAACCCATTGATGCCTAATTTATACACTAAACACAAAATAAAAATGACTAAATACAAAAGGAAAGAACAAATAAATATATGGATAAATACAGACAGGAATGTCAACGAAATAAATACCATAATACTGGGAGCCCTACTTGTAAACCAAAGTGGTACCCAGCTGCGTTAAAAATGCCTTTCTCACAAGATTAACATGATCCACTGTGACTTGAAATTATTGACAGATGTCTTGAACCCTGCATGAAACACTTTTGGAGTCCAGGAATTTCTGACAGGTTCCTGCATCACAACTGGTTGATCCTAGGATTTAACGGGGCCCTAAACAAGAGGGAGATACTGAGGATATCCTGGGATCCAGTCAATGGCAGCTGCTGGCAGATCACTCGGAATCGATGCTGGACTAATCGTTGCTGGAGGAGGCTAAAAGATTTATGGCATGTCCCTTGACTGGTTGCCACCAATACCAGGCAGAGTAAATGGCGAATATCAGCGAATTCTTCAATGAAAAGTTCCAACACAAAGTACCTGGAAAATTCATGAACTCGATTAGCAGAACGAACATTTTGAGATGAGCTTTATCTCAGCCAAATTCCTCACCTGTAGCTGTTTCAGCATGCTGTGGTGATAAGTGTCACAGAATTGCATGTGTACTGGTCTGTAGCGCATTAATTTGAAAACAGGCTGATTATCCCTCATTTGTTTCAAGATGACTGACAGTTATACAGTGAGATGGCTACCTTTGTAATATTTTGAGAGGCATATCAGCACCATTGTGCACTAATAAGAAATAAGTGAATACTATATGAAAGGTGGGCAACAGTTTTGTGCTGGTTAGTGTCTTACACAGTTGAAGAGCTGGAGCGGGGCTCTTTTACCACTTAGACAGTGGTAAATGTTTGCTTGTCATGGGAACTTGAAAGGCGTGCTGCTTTTGGCTGGAAATGTAAGCGGCATATCTAAATTAAACAATAGAACATGTCATTATTAATACATAACAAGGCATAAAACAACAAAACAGTCAAAACAGAATACAACACAGCACAACATAACGATGCATTACACAATGCAGTAATGGTTCAGAAAAACACAAAAAAACAGAACACAAAACCACAACACCAATGAACCACACAACAGACATGCACAAAGATTATTTTCACACATTACCACCTTTGAAAATCTGCTTTTATAATATAGTGGTAAAAGGTTTAACTTACCACCAAGGAAATAAAATAGCACCAGTAAAAATGTATTGTGATCCAGCCCATGTATTGTAAAAGTGTTGATAGTAAAAGCCTGTAAGGTAAGGTTCACCTCTCGTTAGCCCCTGTTTTAAAGATAGCTGCTGATAAATGCCATTGAGGTAAAAGGTGTAGATGTCATCCGTGGTAGAAGCTTTGGTGGCAATGTTCTTGTGATGTATAAGCTAATACACTTTTGAGATCCTAAGGGGCTGATTACGAATCTTTACGATGTCGGTCGGAGTTGCCTCCGACAGACACCCTTTCCATGGAGGAACCGCCCGACCATAGGTTGGCGGTTCCGCACACCGAATTACGATACGACTGCACATAGTGCAGTTGAAACTCCCATTTCTCAATGGGAGCTTGTGCAGCTGGCAGAAACCGCCCGCAGCACAAGCTGCCATTGAGAAATGGGAGTTTGTGAACATCCCTGCACCGTGTGGCAGGCACCTCAAGGTGCCTGCCACACGATGCAGAGATGTTCAGGTGCTGCCAAAGCCCAGATGCGGAGGAAGGGGGTAGAAGGGGGCCCTGCTAGAGGCCCCCAAAGTCACTTTCTGCCAGCCTTTCCATGTCGGGTAGGCCGACATGGAAAGGCTGTCAGAAATCAACATCATAATCCCAACGGCGGAAACGCCGTCCTTTAGGGATTCTGAGGACTTTTGACCGAAGGACAGGCTCATGGAGCCCGTGGGATTGCGTTGGTTGGTCCCTCCGACTGTTCCCTCTGGCTGCACTCAGAGAATGCTTCGGTGGGACCGCAGCAGTAGATGTTGTTCGGACCGCAACCATCGGTTGCAATCCGAACCGCATCGTAATCAGGCCCATTATGTCGTAAAAATAAATGTGCTTAAGGACCTATTTTGTAAATATGGGAGTTGCAAACAGCAGGATGAAAGACGAGGTTCATTGAGGAGGAGGGTGTTTGGTTGTGTTACTAATGAGTAACTGGTAATAAAACTCAGATCAAATGCTGTAATGATTGTTATAGAAAGAGAGCAGTATGGTCACAGTGATGTGATATACTTCCATTGGTTAGACAAATGTTTAGAAACTATCAGATACAGGCACTATGTTCTCCTATGCCAGGTTTCATTGGGTATCTGACCTTAATTTATCATGTTGTGAAAACAAACAAATGTAATTCATAAAAACAAAGTGAAAGGAAATTAATTCGTACACAGACTCCGATTAAATTAAGGTCAGGAATCTCACCTTTGTCAACTCGTTCTCTATGTTAAAAAGCGCACAAACTCTCACTCATATTAGTGGCATTCTTCATCAGGTAACTCCCCTTCCATGACTCAAGTACAGGATGGGTCTTTTTCAGGCTCTGTAATCCTACCTCCTGTAGGTCATTTTATTTGCAGTTCTATCTTTGAAATTCAAGTACCAAAAAACATAAACAATTGTTATGGTAGGTACTAAAACTTCATTTTCTCCCCCACATTAACAAGATTAATGGACTGATAACGAGTTTTGAGGTGCTGTGCTGGGTCTACCCCATCGCTGCACCACCAAAATGTAATAAGTAATAAAAAAAATACCAATTAATAATTAATTAACAATAAATTAATCAATACACAAAAAGAATTTCAATAATGACTTAATTACAATTAAATTACTTCCCACCCTATTCCCCTATAAACCCACAACCCGCTCTGAATAATAAATTAATACAATTAACATAATTATCAATTAATCAATTAATAAAAATTAATTACCAATTAATAAAAATTAATTACCAATTAATAATTAATTAACAATAAATTAATTATCAATACCAATAAATAAAAATAAATATTTTCTTAATTACAATTATATTACTTCCCACCCTATTCCCCTATAAACCCACAACCCGCTCTGAATAATAAATTAATACAATTAACATAATTATCAATTAATCAATTAATAAAAATTAATTACCAATTAATAAAAAATTACTTAACAATTAATAATTAATTAACAATAAATTAATTATCAATACCAATAAATGAAAATAAATATTTTCTTAATTACAATTAAATTACTTCCCACCCTATTCCCCTATAAACCCACAACCCGCTCCGAATAATAAATTAATACAATTAACATAATTATCAATTAATCAATTAATAAAAATTAACTACCAATTAATAAAAATTAATTACCAATTAATAATTAATTAACAATACATTAATTATCAATACCAATAAATAAAAATAAATATTTTCTTAATTACAATTAAATTACTTCCCACCCTATTCCCCTATAAACCCACAACCCGCTACAGAACTAAAACGCAAAATTAAATTAAAAATAATTAATAATTCCTAAAAATTAATATTTAATTTACTATAATTAAATTACTTCCCACCCTATTCCCCTATAAACCCACAACCCGCTACAGAATTAAATTACGCAAAAATAATTTTACATAAATTTCGTAACTTTAAAAAATATTAAACATACATTACAAAAATAATATACATTTTTAACTCATATACTAACATACTAAACACTTACAAAAATTCGATATTATTAAAAATTCGATATTTTTTAATGCCTATATTATGTACTTCTATATTTTGAAAATCGATATTACTTACCTTTATTTCGATATTATTAACCACTATATTATGTCCATTCGATATTATGTCCATTCTATATTTTGAATTCGATATTCTGTCCATTCTATATATTTTTTTCGATATTATGTCTATTTACCGAGAAAATCGTATACAGATACTTTTTAGGTGCTAATCCTACGTTTAGAGAAGTCTATCACATATGTAACAAAACTGCTTATTTCACACTGCACAAGTACTTACTATTTACCATGTGTTTCCTAAAATCTATTATGTGAAAAGCTTACAAGATGTGCGTTATAGTACAATGGATCATAATAGTTTAGGGCAAAATATTCTGAATGTTGTCTCTGCCTTGATTGCTCCTATATGAATTGCTTTAATAGAGCATTTAGCAAATAATATAGCAAGTGTTTTAACTGGTTTCATAAAGAGATGTTTGCAATTAGAAGTATGATAATTAAAATGAAATGGATTTAGATATGCTCTTCGCAACAGGGGTAGGAGTTTGTAAGGTAATCGAGACTCAATGCCGTACATGTGTTTCAGACAATTGTCAGGATAGTAATAGGCATATTACGAATTTGACTAATAATGCACAAGAAGTTCACGCATGAATAGAACCTGGAGTCTGGGATCAGACTGGTTCAGGGTTGGGTGCTGAGGTAAATAGGTGTTAGTAGTAGTTGCTATTTCACTTGAAGCCAGATGGACAAACATTAAGAATACCTATTTCCTAATTGCGAATCTCAATGAAGAAATCGGTATTCCTAATGTATGAAACTCATTGAGTTTCATTTAGGGATTCCTTGTGGGTCGCAAATCGATTTACCTCAATAACTTTAATGAGGTAGGTTGCAGTTTGTGACCCATTAGGAATCACAGCCATCACAGGGATGGTGGCCTGCTGAGGTCAGCAGACCACAATGTCTGTGATTGCTTTTAATAAAACAATCTTTTTTTTTTTTAAATAAAGTCGTTTTTCTTAAAGGAAAATGGGATGCATTTAAAAAGAAAAAAGAAAGTCCCCTAGGGACCCATTCCCCTTTGCAAATGGGCTGCCACCAGTTTTAAACTGGTGGTAAAGTATTACTGTTTTGTGACCGGGATTTGGTCGCAAAACAGTAATACATACAGTACCAATTCAGTAATTGGAAGGGAGACCTAAACAAGCCCCTTCCAAATACCGAATCACAAATGCAAAATGTGATTGTGTAACAGGTTACAGAATCACATTTTGAATTTTGTATATATTTGGAAAAGCATTTTCCAATCGCAAACGGCCTGATTCTGTGTATTGGTTCACTTGTGACTAGAAAAATGCTTTGCACATCTGGCCCGTGGTGTAGTATTATTGGTTGCGTTAGTTGTGTTATGCATTCATCTAGCCATTAAAATTTGTGGAGTTAATGTTAGCATGTTTCTGAAAATGAAGTGCACTGGCAAGAAGAAGACAAAAAAATCACCAAAGAAAAAATCAAACAGGATCAGAGAAAAACTGAAGAATATGATAGAGTGAACAGTTTAAGAGTCTAAAGAGTCAGATATGATGGTAAGGATGTTGTGATGTTGCGATGATGTGATAATTTTTAATTATTAGAGGGAAGAATTGAGAAAGCTAATTAACAAATTAGAAATGAATATGCCTTTATTTTGTAGTTGCTAACATAGCAGGCCTTAAATGTGCACAACAAATAAATGTTCACTTGTTTATTTCTCTGTAAAATAGAAAGACCTTGTGAATTAGTTTAATCAGCCTGGCTTTTTTGTCTGTTGTATCATTCATTGGCTAACAGATATAACCATACAAAGACGAAGTCTGCCGGATGTTTTGGCAGAAGTGCAATTGTTCTCATATTGTTATGGTAGGAAATTGGGTTACTGGTTGAGCGGGGTGAAACTCTACTTAATCTGTAACCACAATTCTTGTGAGGGAGAAACACTAGCAAACCTCAAATTCACCAGTGCTTTATCCTGCTGGTAGCTTACCACAAAAGCTGTCAGGCTTAGCTTAGAGGCAATGTGTAAAGTATTTATTCAGTACTTCAAACAGTAATAAAGTGAAAATACGACACAAGAAAATTCACAAACCAATTGAGAAAAATATATAAAAATGTATTAAATATTTTGAGACCAAAACAGCGAAAATCCAATCAGTAACACCAGAAATATGCAAATTTAAAGATTTTGGTAGAAATAAACCTTTAAAGCACAAAGCTCCAACTGCTGGTATCAGGTCGCGCCACACCAGGATAAAGACACAAGGAGCACGGGCTGGATACAGAGACCAAGTTAGGCCTGCTGAAAAAAGTACCTTAAATCCTGGCTGCGTAGCTTTTCAAGATCCCGTGTAGAGGATGCATTGCACAGTGGTGAGTCGGGGCTGCAATGCGAGGTCCTACATCGATAATGCATCACTCAGCGGTGGTTCCGAGGAGCGGCTGGGCTCTAATGCGAGGTGCTGCGGTGAGGGTGAATCACATAGTGGCAGTTCCGAGGAGTGTCGGGCTGCGATGTGAGGTTCTGCATCGAGGATGCACTGCGCAGTGATGATTCCAAAGAGCAGCTGGGCTGTGATCGAGGATGCGTCTTGCAGCCACGGTTCTGAAGAGCTGCAAGATCCTGAATTGGGGGTACTGCGTACAGTGCGGTATCTGATGAGAGGCTGTGAGATGATGCATCATGCTGCACTGGTTCTACTTGCACCACATTTGGGCAGGCAGAGCACCTTTAGGCCCACTTCAAGGGTGCAGGACTGGGTAGCACCACTTGGGGGCAAGACTCACAGCAGACAGAGTCCAGGTGCTGGCTTCAGGGTAGTTGGAGCCTTTTCTGTCCCTGAGGCACTGATCAGGAGTCCAGACAACTAGCCCTTGGAGTCACTCTGATAGCCCTGTATTGAAGATGCAAGTCCAGTCTTGTCACTCAGGCAGGAAGACAGCACAGTAGCAGTCTTTCTTTCAGAAGGAAAGCACAGCAGTCCTTCTTTCGAGTCCTCCACAGGTCCAGATGTGTACCAAAGAGTTTGGTCTAAGGGTCCACTATTTATACCTGGCTCCCACTTTGAGGTGGGAGAAGCTTCCTGAGTCCTCCTCCTACAGAGATGCCTGGAATTTTCTGCATCCATGCCCTGGTCTCAACTTATCTGGTGGTACAAAAGACTAGTGTGAAATCCTTTGTGAGTGTGCTGAGGCAGAGTCTTTGTGATGTGCAAGTATGGTAGGTGATAGCTCCACTCCCTCGTCAAGTCAGGGAAGGCCCATCCTTCCAACACCTATTCCCCCTTTGTCTCTCTCTCACTGTCTGGGAGCAATACACAAAGAACAAACTGCCAGCTACACCTAGTCATGTGACCCAGGATTAGGGTTAGCAGTAAAGTTAATGTTTTCAAGCATGTAGACACTATGGGGCCGATTATGATGCGGCCCGTAAAGACTCTGACCTGCAGTCGGAGCCTTAAGGGTCGCATCATCATGGGCCGCTCAGTTTCTTTTTCCTATGATGAAGGCAATGAGAAAGGAAACAAGCTGGTAATTCCGGCTGCCGTCGGCCAGTCGGAAGCTGACCAGTAATCTCAAGGGAGGGCCTTTCCACCCTTGAGATTACGATGCACGTTTCAGACATGGTTTCCGTGCCGGCCTGTCCGACAAAGAAACTATGTCGGAAAGCGTGTTTGCGGGCCCCCAGCAGGGCCCCCCTTTGGTGCACCTATGTTGCCCCCCTGTTGATCCCTGCACCTTGTGGCAGGCACCTTGCGGCGCCTGTCAAGGTGTGCAAGGATGAACTGCACCTCCCATTTCACTATGGGAGCATTCATTACGGCCGGTTTACAGTAGGAATGCGACCGAAAAGTGTTCGGTCGCATCCTAATGAGGCAGTCGGGACCACCAACTGTGTGTCGGTCAGTCCAAAGGCCAAGTCGGTGTCAGGCGGAACGGATTCCGCCCGACATCG
This sequence comes from Calotriton arnoldi, assembly GCA_963921515.1. Lineage (NCBI taxonomy): Eukaryota > Metazoa > Chordata > Amphibia > Caudata > Salamandridae > Calotriton > Calotriton arnoldi. Next base: position 378,119 of record CAWUFW010011881.1, read on the forward strand.
AAATCAGGCCCATAATATTGAATATAGGTTTTTTGCAAAGTAAAGGACTAATTCTGCTGTTATACCTAACCAAATTCATTGTCCTTTAAGTTACTTTATTTACTGTTAGTAGGCACCGAAATGAAGAAGGGTGGCTGGGGTCTTTGTTTAGGGGACATTTCTATGAGGAAGAGTCTTCAACTACCCTTGTTATCTATTGTCTCTGACTTTTTGCACACTTGCTGCTGAATAGCAGTGCTTTTGGTGTTCCCTGCTGAAGTGAGTTTTGGAAAAGTGACCATTTTCTTAAAGACCCCTCAGGAAGCATTCCACTCATACCAATCCAATCCTACAAAGTGTAAACTTTCGGTTGGGCATGGCTTATAACTAGATGTCCCAGTTTTCATTTTTACAGATTTTTCATATAAACACAGAGAGAAAGCTTTCTATTTTCCTGTCTGTATTTATTTTTAAATACAGAAATATATGGAACATATGGTCTTATTTGGATGATTCTCACTACTATCAATCACGAGTGCCAGGTCAGTAGGTGTTGAGATTAACAAGTAGCGGAGTTAAAAAAAGAAAAAAAAATACTAATGAATCATAAATAGGTGCAGATATACAGCTGTTTATGCTGTTGTTTAGTGCAAATGTTTTCAGATGGCCGTATTGTAATGTAAGCAGCTAAAACCTGTTGGGCATTCAAATCTCAGTATACATTTACCAGTTGAATAAATAAACCCATTGATGCCTAATTTATACACTAAACACAAAATAAAAATGACTAAATACAAAAGGAAAGAACAAATAAATATATGGATAAATACAGACAGGAATGTCAACGAAATAAATACCATAATACTGGGAGCCCTACTTGTAAACCAAAGTGGTACCCAGCTGCGTTAAAAATGCCTTTCTCACAAGATTAACATGATCCACTGTGACTTGAAATTATTGACAGATGTCTTGAACCCTGCATGAAACACTTTTGGAGTCCAGGAATTTCTGACAGGTTCCTGCATCACAACTGGTTGATCCTAGGATTTAACGGGGCCCTAAACAAGAGGGAGATACTGAGGATATCCTGGGATCCAGTCAATGGCAGCTGCTGGCAGATCACTCGGAATCGATGCTGGACTAATCGTTGCTGGAGGAGGCTAAAAGATTTATGGCATGTCCCTTGACTGGTTGCCACCAATACCAGGCAGAGTAAATGGCGAATATCAGCGAATTCTTCAATGAAAAGTTCCAACACAAAGTACCTGGAAAATTCATGAACTCGATTAGCAGAACGAACATTTTGAGATGAGCTTTATCTCAGCCAAATTCCTCACCTGTAGCTGTTTCAGCATGCTGTGGTGATAAGTGTCACAGAATTGCATGTGTACTGGTCTGTAGCGCATTAATTTGAAAACAGGCTGATTATCCCTCATTTGTTTCAAGATGACTGACAGTTATACAGTGAGATGGCTACCTTTGTAATATTTTGAGAGGCATATCAGCACCATTTTGCACTAATAAGAAATAAGTGAATACTATATGAAAGGTGGGCAACAGTTTTGTGCTGGTTAGTGTCTTACACAGTTGAAGAGCTGGAGCGGGGCTCTTTTACCACTTAGACAGTGGTAAATGTTTGCTTGTCATGGGAACTTGAAAGGCGTGCTGCTTTTGGCTGGAAATGTAAGCGGCATATCTAAATTAAACAATAGAACATGTCATTATTAATACATAACAAGGCATAAAACAACAAAACAGTCAAAACAGAATACAACACAGCACAACATAACGATGCATTACACAATGCAGTAATGGTTCAGAAAAACACAAAAAAACAGAACACAAAACCACAACACCAATGAACCACACAACAGACATGCACAAAGATTATTTTCACACATTACCACCTTTGAAAATCTGCTTTTATAATATAGTGGTAAAAGGTTTAACTTACCACCAAGGAAATAAAATAGCACCAGTAAAAATGTATTGTGATCCAGCCCATGTATTGTAAAAGTGTTGATAGTAAAAGCCTGTAAGGTAAGGTTCACCTCTCGTTAGCCCCTGTTTTAAAGATAGCTGCTGATAAATGCCATTGAGGTAAAAGGTGTAGATGTCATCCGTGGTAGAAGCTTTGGTGGCAATGTTCTTGTGATGTATAAGCTAATACACTTTTGAGATCCTAAGGGGCTGATTACGAATCTTTACGATGTCGGTCGGAGTTGCCTCCGACAGACACCCTTTCCATGGAGGAACCGCCCGACCATAGGTTGGCGGTTCCGCACACCGAATTACGATACGACTGCACATAGTGCAGTTGAAACTCCCATTTCTCAATGGGAGCTTGTGCAGCTGGCAGAAACCGCCCGCAGCACAAGCTGCCATTGAGAAATGGGAGTTTGTGAACATCCCTGCACCGTGTGGCAGGCACCTCAAGGTGCCTGCCACACGATGCAGAGATGTTCAGGTGCTGCCAAAGCCCAGATGCGGAGGAAGGGGGTAGAAGGGGGCCCTGCTAGAGGCCCCCAAAGTCACTTTCTGCCAGCCTTTCCATGTCGGGTAGGCCGACATGGAAAGGCTGTCAGAAATCAACATCATAATCCCAACGGCGGAAACGCCGTCCTTTAGGGATTCTGAGGACTTTTTGACCGAAGGACAGGCTCATGGAGCCCGTGGGATTGCGTTGGTTGGTCCCTCCGACTGTTCCCTCTGGCTGCACTCAGAGAATGCTTCGGTGGGACCGCAGCAGTAGATGTTGTTCGGACCGCAACCATCGGTTGCAATCCGAACCGCATCGTAATCAGGCCCATTATGTCGTAAAAATAAATGTGCTTAAGGACCTATTTTGTAAATATGGGAGTTGCAAACAGCAGGATGAAAGACGAGGTTCATTGAGGAGGAGGGTGTTTGGTTGTGTTACTAATGAGTAACTGGTAATAAAACTCAGATCAAATGCTGTAATGATTGTTATAGAAAGAGAGCAGTATGGTCACAGTGATGTGATATACTTCCATTGGTTAGACAAATGTTTAGAAACTATCAGATACAGGCACTATGTTCTCCTATGCCAGGTTTCATTGGGTATCTGACCTTAATTTATCATGTTGTGAAAACAAACAAATGTAATTCATAAAAACAAAGTGAAAGGAAATTAATTCGTACACAGACTCCGATTAAATTAAGGTCAGGAATCTCACCTTTGTCAACTCGTTCTCTATGTTAAAAAGCGCACAAACTCTCACTCATATTAGTGGCATTCTTCATCAGGTAACTCCCCTTCCATGACTCAAGTACAGGATGGGTCTTTTTCAGGCTCTGTAATCCTACCTCCTGTAGGTCATTTTATTTGCAGTTCTATCTTTGAAATTCAAGTACCAAAAAACATAAACAATTGTTATGGTAGGTACTAAAACTTCATTTTCTCCCCCACATTAACAAGATTAATGGACTGATAACGAGTTTTGAGGTGCTGTGCTGGGTCTACCCCATCGCTGCACCACCAAAATGTAATAAGTAATAAAAAAATACCAATTAATAATTAATTAACAATAAATTAATCAATACACAAAAAGAATTTCAATAATGACTTAATTACAATTAAGTTACTTCCCACCCTATTCCCCTATAAACCCACAACCCGCTCCGAATAATAAATTAATACAATTAACATAATTATCAATTAATCAATTAATAAAAATTAATTACCAATTAATAAAAATTAATTACCAATTAATAATTAATTAACAATAAATTAATTATCAATACCAATAAATAAAAAAAAATATTTTCTTAATTACAATTATATTACTTCCCACCCTATTCCCCTATAAACCCACAACCCGCTCTGAATAATAAATTAATACAATTAACATAATTATCAATTAATCAATTAATAAAAATTAATTACCAATTAATAAAAAATTACTTAACAATTAATAATTAATTAACAATAAATTAATTATCAATACCAATAAATGAAAATAAATATTTTCTTAATTACAATTAAATTACTTCCCACCCTATTCCCCTATAAACCCACAACCCGCTCCGAATAATAAATTAATACAATTAACATAATTATCAATTAATCAATTAATAAAAATTAACTACCAATTAATAAAAATTAATTACCAATTAATAATTAATTAACAATACATTCATTATCAATACCAATAAATAAAAATAAATATTTTCTTAATTACAATTAAATTACTTCCCACCCTATTCCCCTATAAACCCACAACCCGCTACAGAACTAAAACGCAAAATTAAATTAAAAATAATTAATAATTCCTAAAAATTAATATTTAATTTACTATAATTAAATTACTTCCCACCCTATTCCCCTATAAACCCACAACCCGCTACAGAATTAAATTACGCAAAAATAATTTTACATAAATTTCGTAACTTTAAAAAATATTAAACATACATTACAAAAATAATATACATTTTTAACTCATATACTAACATACTAAACACTTACAAAAATTCGATATTATTAAAAATTCGATATTTTTTAATGCTTATATTATGTACTTCTATATTTTGAAAATCGATATTACTTACCTTTATTTCGATATTATTAACCACTATATTATGTCCATTCGATATTATGTCCATTCTATATTTTGAATTCGATATTCTGTCCATTCTATATATTTTTTTCGATATTATGTCTATTTACCGAGAAAATCGTATACAGATACTTTTTAGGTGCTAATCCTACGTTTAGAGAAGTCTATCACATATGTAACAAAACTGCTTATTTCACACTGCACAAGTACTTACTATTTACCATGTGTTTCCTAAAATCTATTATGTGAAAAGCTTACAAGATGTGCGTTATAGTACAATGGATCATAATAGTTTAGGGCAAAATATTCTGAATGTTGTCTCTGCCTTGATTGCTCCTATATGAATTGCTTTAATAGAGCATTTAGCAAATAATATAGCAAGTGTTTTAACTGGTTTCATAAAGAGATGTTTGCAATTAGAAGTATGATAATTAAAATGAAATGGATTTAGATATGCTCTTCGCAACAGGGGTAGGAGTTTGTAAGGTAATCGAGACTCAATGCCGTACATGTGTTTCAGACAATTGTCAGGATAGTAATAGGCATATTACGAATTTGACTAATAATGCACAAGAAGTTCACGCATGAATAGAACCTGGAGTCTGGGATCAGACTGGTTCAGGGTTGGGTGCTGAGGTAAATAGGTGTTAGTAGTAGTTGCTATTTCACTTGAAGCCAGATGGACAAACATTAAGAATACCTATTTCCTAATTGCGAATCTCAATGAAGAAATCGGTATTCCTAATGTATGAAACTCATTGAGTTTCATTTAGGGATTCCTTGTGGGTCGCAAATCGATTTACCTCAATAACTTTAATGAGGTAGGTTGCAGTTTGTGACCCATTAGGAATCACAGCCATCACAGGGATGGTGGCCTGCTGAGGTCAGCAGACCACAATGTCTGTGATTGCTTTTTAATAAAACAATCTTTTTTTTTTTTAAATAAAGTCGTTTTTCTTAAAGGAAAATGGGATGCATTTAAAAAGAAAAAAGAAAGTCCCCTAGGGACCCATTCCCCTTTGCAAATGGGCTGCCACCAGTTTTAAACTGGTGGTAAAGTATTACTGTTTTGTGACCGGGATTTGGTCGCAAAACAGTAATACATACAGTACCAATTCAGTAATTGGAAGGGAGACCTAAACAAGCCCCTTCCAAATACCGAATCACAAATGCAAAATGTGATTGTGTAACAGGTTACAGAATCACATTTTGAATTTTGTATATATTTGGAAAAGCATTTTCCAATCGCAAACGGCCTGATTCTGTGTATTGGTTCACTTGTGACTAGAAAAATGCTTTGCACATCTGGCCCGTGGTGTAGTATTATTGGTTGCGTTAGTTGTGTTATGCATTCATCTAGCCATTAAAATTTGTGGAGTTAATGTTAGCATGTTTCTGAAAATGAAGTGCACTGGCAAGAAGAAGACAAAAAAATCACCAAAGAAAAAATCAAACAGGATCAGAGAAAAACTGAAGAATATGATAGAGTGAACAGTTTAAGAGTCTAAAGAGTCAGATATGATGGTAAGGATGTTGTGATGTTGCGATGATGTGATAATTTTTAATTATTAGAGGGAAGAATTGAGAAAGCTAATTAACAAATTAGAAATGAATATGCCTTTATTTTGTAGTTGCTAACATAGCAGGCCTTAAATGTGCACAACAAATAAATGTTCACTTGTTTATTTCTCTGTAAAATAGAAAGACCTTGTGAATTAGTTTAATCAGCCTGGCTTTTTTGTCTGTTGTATCATTCATTGGCTAACAGATATAACCATACAAAGACGAAGTCTGCCGGATGTTTTGGCAGAAGTGCAATTGTTCTCATATTGTTATGGTAGGAAATTGGGTTACTGGTTGAGCGGGGTGAAACTCTACTTAATCTGTAACCACAATTCTTGTGAGGGAGAAACACTAGCAAACCTCAAATTCACCAGTGCTTTATCCTGCTGGTAGCTTACCACAAAAGCTGTCAGGCTTAGCTTAGAGGCAATGTGTAAAGTATTTATTCAGTACTTCAAACATTAATAAAGTGAAAATACGACACAAGAAAATTCACAAACCAATTGAGAAAAATATATAAAAATTTATTAAATATTTTGAGACCAAAACAGCGAAAATCCAATCAGTAACACCAGAAATATGCAAATTTAAAGATTTTGGTAGAAATAAACCTTTAAAGCACAAAGCTCCAACTGCTGGTATCAGGTCGCGCCACACCAGGATAAAGACACAAGGAGCACGGGCTGGATACAGAGACCAAGTTAGGCCTGCTGAAAAAGTACCTTAAATCCTGGCTGCGTAGCTTTTCAAGATCCCGTGTAGAGGATGCATTGCACAGTGGTGAGTCGGGGCTGCAATGCGAGGTCCTACATCGATAATGCATCACTCAGCGGTGGTTCCGAGGAGCGGCTGGGCTCTAATGCGAGGTGCTGCGGTGAGGGTGAATCACATAGTGGCAGTTCCGAGGAGTGTCGGGCTGCGATGTGAGGTTCTGCATCGAGGATACACTGCGCAGTGATGATTCCAAAGAGCAGCTGGGCTGTGATCGAGGATGCGTCTTGCAGCCACGGTTCTGAAGAGCTGCAAGATCCTGAATTGGGGGTACTGCGTACAGTGCGGTATCTGATGAGAGGCTATGAGATGATGCATCATGCTGCACTGGTTCTACTTGCACCACATTTGGGCAGGCAGAGCACCTTTAGGCCCACTTCAAGGGTGCAGGACTGGGTAGCACCACTTGGGGGCAAGACTCACAGCAGACAGAGTCCAGGTGCTGGCTTCAGGGTAGTTGGAGCCTTTTCTGTCCCTGAGGCACTGATCAGGAGTCCAGACAACTAGCCCTTGGAGTCACTCTGATAGCCCTGTATTGAAGATGCAAGTCCAGTCTTGTCACTCAGGCAGGAAGACAGCACAGTAGCAGTCTTTCTTTCAGAAGGAAAGCACAGCAGTCCTTCTTTCGAGTCCTCCACAGGTCCAGATGTGTACCAAAGAGTTTGGTCTAAGGGTCCACTATTTATACCTGGCTCCCACTTTGAGGTGGGAGAAGCTTCCTGAGTCCTCCTCCTACAGAGATGCCTGGAATTTTCTGCATCCATGCCCTGGTCTCAACTTATCTGGTGGTACAAAAGACTAGTGTGAAATCCTTTGTGAGTGTGCTGAGGCAGAGTCTTTGTGATGTGCAAGTATGGTAGGTGATAGCTCCACTCCCTCGTCAAGTCAGGGAAGGCCCATCCTTCCAACACCTATTCCCCCTTTGTCTCTCTCTCACTGTCTGGGAGCAATACACAAAGAACAAACTGCCAGCTACACCTAGTCATGTGACCCAGGATTAGGGTTAGCAGTAAAGTTAATGTTTTCAAGCATGTAGACACTATGGGGCCGATTATGATGCGGCCCGTAAAGACTCTGACCTGCAGTCGGAGCCTTAAGGGTCGCATCATCATGGGCCGCTCAGTTTCTTTTTCCTATGATGAAGGCAATGAGAAAGGAAACAAGCTGGTAATTCCGGCTGCCGTCGGTCAGTCGGAAGCTGACCAGTAATCTCAAGGGAGGGCCTTTCCACCCTTGAGATTACGATGCACGTTTCAGACATGGTTTCCGTAGCCGGCCTGTCCGACAAAGAAACTATGTCGGAAAGCGTGTTTGCGGGCCCCCAGCAGGGCCCCCTTTGGTGCACCTATGTTGCCCCCTGTTGATCCCTGCACCTTGTGGCAGGCACCTTGCGGCGCCTGTCAAGGTGTGCAAGGATGAACTGCACCTCCCATTTCACTATGGGAGCATTCATTACGGCCGGTTTACAGTAGGAATGCGACCGAAAAGTGTTCGGTCGCATCCTAATGAGGCAGTCGGGACCACCAACTGTGTGTCGGTCAGTCCAAAGGCCAAGTCGGTGTCAGGCGGAACGGATTCCGCCCGACATCGAAATCAGGCCCATAATATTGAATATAGGTTTTTGCAAAGTAAAGGACTAATTCTGCTGTTATACCTAACCAAATTCATTGTCCTTTAAGTTACTTTATTTACTGTTAGTAGGCACCGAAATGAAGAAGGGTGGCTGGGGTCTTTGTTTAGGGGACATTTCTATGAGGAAGAGTCTTCAACTACCCTTGTTATCTATTGTCTCTGACTTTTTGCACACTTGCTGCTGAATAGCAGTGCTTTTGGTGTTCCCTGCTGAAGTGAGTTTTGGAAAAGTGACCATTTTCTTAAAGACCCTCAGGAAGCATTCCACTCATACCAATCCAATCCTACAAAGTGTAAACTTTCGGTTGGGCATGGCTTATAACTAGATGTCCCAGTTTTCATTTTTACAGATTTTTCATATAAACACAGAGAGAAAACTTTCTATTTTCCTGTCTGTATTTATTTTTAAATACAGAAATATATGGAACATATGGTCTTATTTGGATGATTCTCACTACTATCAATCACGAGTGCCAGGTCAGTAGGTGTTGAGATTAACAAGTAGCGGAGTTAAAAAAGAAAAAAATACTAATGAATCATAAATAGGTGCAGATATACAGCTGTTTATGCTGTTGTTTAGTGCAAATGTTTTCAGATGGCCGTATTGTAATGTAAGCAGCTAAAACCTGTTGGGCATTCAAATCTCAGTATACATTTACCAGTTGAATAAATAAACCCATTGATGCCTAATTTATACACTAAACACAAAATAAAAATGACTAAATACAAAAGGAAAGAACAAATAAATATATGGATAAATACAGACAGGAATGTCAACGAAATAAATACCATAATACTGGGAGCCCTACTTGTAAACCAAAGTGGTACCCAGCTGCGTTAAAAATGCCTTTCTCACAAGATTAACATGATCCACTGTGACTTGAAATTATTGACAGATGTCTTGAACCCTGCATGAAACACTTTTGGAGTCCAGGAATTTCTGACAGGTTCCTGCATCACAACTGGTTGATCCTAGGATTTAACGAGGCCCTAAACAAGAGGGAGATACTGAGGATATCCTGGGATCCAGTCAATGGCAGCTGCTGGCAGATCACTCGGAATCGATGCTGGACTAATCGTTGCTGGAGGAGGCTAAAAGATTTATGGCATGTCCCTTGACTGGTTGCCACCAATACCAGGCAGAGTAAATGGCGAATATCAGCGAATTCTTCAATGAAAAGTTCCAACACAAAGTACCTGGAAAATTCATGAACTCGATTAGCAGAACGAACATTTTGAGATGAGCTTTATCTCAGCCAAATTCCTCACCTGTAGCTGTTTCAGCATGCTGTGGTGATAAGTGTCACAGAATTGCATGTGTACTGGTCTGTAGCGCATTAATTTGAAAACAGGCTGATTATCCCTCATTTGTTTCAAGATGACTGACAGTTATACAGTGAGATGGCTACCTTTGTAATATTTTGAGAGGCATATCAGCACCATTTTGCACTAATAAGAAATAAGTGAATACTATATGAAAGGTGGGCAACAGTTTTGTGCTGGTTAGTGTCTTACACAGTTGAAGAGCTGGAGCGGGCTCTTTTACCACTTAGACAGTGGTAAATGTTTGCTTGTCATGGGAACTTGAAAGGCGTGCTGCTTTTGGCTGGAAATGTAAGCGGCATATCTAAATTAAACAATAGAACATGTCATTATTAATACATAACAAGGCATAAAACAACAAAACAGTCAAAACAGAATACAACACAGCACAACATAACGATGCATTACACAATGCAGTAATGGTTCAGAAAAACACAAAAAACAGAACACAAAACCACAACACCAATGAACCACACAACAGACATGCACAAAGATTATTTTCACACATTACCACCTTTGAAAATCTGCTTTTATAATATAGTGGTAAAAGGTTTAACTTACCACCAAGGAAATAAAATAGCACCAGTAAAAATGTATTGTGATCCAGCCCATGTATTGTAAAAGTGTTGATAGTAAAAGCCTGTAAGGTAAGGTTCACCTCTCGTTAGCCCCTGTTTTAAAGATAGCTGCTGATAAATGCCATTGAGGTAAAAGGTGTAGATGTCATCCATGGTAGAAGCTTTGGTGGCAATGTTCTTGTGATGTATAAGCTAATACACTTTTGAGATCCTAAGGGGCTGATTACGAATCTTTACGATGTCGGTCGGAGTTGCCTCCGACAGACACCCTTTCCATGGAGGAACCGCCCGACCATAGGTTGGCGGTTCCGCACACCGAATTACGATACGACTGCACATAGTGCAGTTGAAACTCCCATTTCTCAATGGGAGCTTGTGCAGCTGGCAGAAACCGCCCGCAGCACAAGCTGCCATTGAGAAATGGGAGTTTGTGAACATCCCTGCACCGTGTGGCAGGCACCTCAAGGTGCCTGCCACACGATGCAGAGATGTTCAGGTGCTGCCAAAGCCCAGATGCGGAGGAAGGGGGTAGAAGGGGGCCCTGCTAGAGGCCCCCAAAGTCACTTTCTGCCAGCCTTTCCATGTCGGGTAGGCCGACATGGAAAGGCTGTCAGAAATCAACATCATAATCCCAACGGCGGAAACGCCGTCCTTTAGGATTCTGAGGACTTTTTGACCGAAGGACAGGCTCATGGAGCCCGTGGGATTGCGTTGGTTGGTCCCTCCGACTGTTCCCTCTGGCTGCACTCAGAGAATGCTTCGGTGGGACCGCAGCAGTAGATGTTGTTCGGACCACAACCATCGGTTGCAATCCGAACCGCATCGTAATCAGGCCCATTATGTCGTAAAAATAAATGTGCTTAAGGACCTATTTTGTAAATATGGGAGTTGCAAACAGCAGGATGAAAGACGAGGTTCATTGAGGAGGAGGGTGTTTGGTTGTGTTACTAATGAGTAACTGGTAATAAAACTCAGATCAAATGCTGTAATGATTGTTATAGAAAGAGAGCAGTATGGTCACAGTGATGTGATATACTTCCATTGGTTAGACAAATGTTTAGAAACTATCAGATACAGGCACTATGTTCTCCTATGCCAGGTTTCATTGGGTATCTGACCTTAATTTATCATGTTGTGAAAACAAACAAATGTAATTCATAAAAACAAAGTGAAAGGAAATTAATTCGTACACAGACTCCGATTAAATTAATGTCAGGAATCTCACCTTTGTCAACTCGTTCTCTATGTTAAAAAGCGCACAAACTCTCACTCATATTAGTGGCATTCTTCATCAGGTAACTCCCCTTCCATGACTCAAGTACAGGATGGGTCTTTTTCAGGCTCTGTAATCCTACCTCCTGTAGGTCATTTTATTTGCAGTTCTATCTTTGAAATTCAAGTACCAAAAAACATAAACAATTGTTATGGTAGGTACTAAAACTTCATTTTCTCCCCCACATTAACAAGATTAATGGACTGATAACGAGTTTTGAGGTGCTGTGCTGGGTCTACCCCATCGCTGCACCACCAAACCCTTGGTGGGGCCACCCACCGGATTAGTAGTTTCCTCCTGTCTGGCAGGCTTTTTTTTGGTGTTCCCACGGCGGAGCCTCTAAAAATGGCCACTGCAATGGGAACGCCAAAAAACAGTTCCTGCATGGCATGGACTGAAAAGTCCATGCCGTGCAGAAACTGGGGTGTATGCACACACGGGGTCCCATGTTGATCCCCCCTGCATGCACTCCAGGGTGCAGAGGCACAAGGGGACCCTGTAGGGCCCCCTTTGTTTCCTCTCTGCCAGGGTTTTCAGGGAGGAGGAACCTCCATGAAAACCATGGCAGAGAGGAAACTCCTAATATGCTTGGCAGGACTGCAGCAGTCCCGCCAAGCATATTGATGCATCCTGACCGCTGCAACACCGCCAGGGAATGGCTAATCATAATAGGGCGGCTGGAAACCGCCGCAACCATGCCCCCATGAGTTTGGTTGTCCGTGGACCGCCAGACTTGTAATAGAGTCCTAAGACTAAAGGACGTTTTAAGAGCTTGATGCATGGTATATTCTGTTACAAACATGGTGGCTAACTCATTCACAATATTAAAAGTGCCACAGTCTATAATGCACTTTTGATATGGTGGACAGGACATCCTTCATTTTTGCTATGAATTATTCAATTCGCCAAACTACATAAGGCCCTATAGTGACACTCTCTACATTGAATGGATAGTCAATGTGTGTGTGACTCTAGTGTTGCCTGTACAAGTCAAAGACATTCCTCATGGCCGACAGTGTGTGGAAAATTGTCCTCTCTAAAACCATGCTATTAGTGATTTTGTGGACAAAATAACAAGCAATAATAGCACTAGTCATCTCTGGCACTGCTGTTTTGGAATAGAAAGAAGCCGAAATAAATAAAAACTGTGTGGTTAATTACTACACCCAAAGATTTGGTATGGTTCCTTACTTTCAGACATTTAACATTCTGCACACACATTTACATTGCCCTGGCTATTGTGAGATGTAAGCAATACAGAAGGATTGGAACCTAAAAACACCAGGCTTTAGTCATGACACCATGTACGTGATGAAAAGGGTAATTAGAATTCCATGCTATCCTGACCTGATTTTTTGAAAGACATACAATGTACCCAAATAAAAGGGACCCCATTAGTAAATTAGAAAGCTAAAAAAGTGGGCCATATTCACAAATTGCGACAGTTTTTAACTTTGAGCTTGCCGCAGGCAATGTTTGTTTTAATATCATGGGAATCAACAGTAAAAACCGGCGCAACAGAGCAAAAAACAGGCCCACAAACTGCCAAAAACACGACCCACAACCTTATTTGTCAGACTAGCCTATCAGGCAATGCCAGATTTCCCTATTGGCCAGTCCTACACTGCTTACAGGCACTGATATGCAGAAAGCCCACAGAGTACAAGGAAAACAATCTTAAGAATCCTAACCCATGGATTACAAGAGTCACCCATCCGAAAAAATAATAGCAAAATGCTTAAAAGACTGAAACTGCTTTTTGGGAACAATAGTCAAAAACACATTGTTGTTATCGCTTGGGTTGTTTAACAAAGTTTATTTGTTCTTACTGAAAATAGGTGTGAGCATAATGGAGGAAAGTTAGGTCGGAATAACCAGCAGTTTTATTATAAATGTTCAACTGACAGGTGACAATAAGAAGTTTAAAAGACGTAAGTACTAACCTGAAACGGAATACTCTTTTTGGAAAGGTAGAACTACAAGCCATAGGTCCAAGATTTTAACTTTAAGGGAAAGAAGGAATTTCAAGGAGAATAAATATAATCTATGCGAATTAGACTAAAAGATCCACCAGCTCTTAAAGAAGCCTTGAAAGCGATCTTTACCCTGGTATATTTTAGCTTGGCACTGAAGATAATTAGCTAGCAGAGTAGAGCTCCAGTTAGTAGTGGGCCCACAGAGGGAACAGAGAAATTCCAGCCAGTGCCCAAGAGTTCAACAACTAAGGGGGGCATTGGGGAGCAGGGCGCCGAGCAAGTTGGTGGAATCCTAAAGTAGCTCCTGTGTCAGCCTGCTAATAATTCGAGTTTTCCTGATTAAAAAGCCCTCATCCTGAAAGACGAATCATTGGACAGTGTGCTGCTGCTGTGAGCGGGGCAGAGACTGCCTTATCCTTAAAGGTATGTCTGATTCTTGACATCCTGGTCACTGTGGTGGAGGCCATGCTCACCCTCCATGGCTCAAGGCCATGACTGTGCCCTGTATTGTTGGGCGGAGAGTGGATGCGGTGGCGCGCCTCCCCAGGAGGTGAGCAGGCTGCACTCTAACACTTCATGCTGGCAGTGGAGGAGGAAACCTCGGGACAGTGGATGACGTGTGTGAACGGAAGGCCCAACATGAGGGTCCTGCACTGGAAGACCAGGGTGGTTGCCTACAGGTTGCGAGTGTTGTGGCCTTGCAATGCAGAAAGCATGGTGCGCTGGTGAGGAACCACGTAACTCCACTTAAAAATCTGCTGGTGAGACAGCTGAACTCTGAGGCAGCATTTGGGATATTTAGACATTAAGTGCAGCCTCAAGCGACTCTTCCATATTAGATGTGGTCCATTTGATATGATAGGGACTATTCTAAGCGCCCAATGACCGGGCAATTATTTGCTGCATGTTGGAGCTACTAAAGTACTATTTGGGATACTGATGCTCCTCCCCTTGACCCTCTTACTATGAGGATGGCTATTGTGGGGTGATGCTATGCTGAGCGGTGGAATATGCTACATTAGTTTGCATGCGTTTACAACGCATGCCATTACAACGCAGTTGTTGCAACAACTGCGTTGTTACATCGCATACCATTACAACGCAAGTTGGAACAACGACTTGCTGTAGGGGGGCACTTGATTTTGGAATAGTATAATTTACTATTCCAACTCCAGTCTGTGCAACAGTAGGGATTTGTTGGATTTTAAATCCAACACCTTCTGCCCCCTACAGCAAGTCATTGTTCCGACTTGCGTTGTAATGGTATGCGATGTAACAACGCAGTCGTTGTAACGACCACGTTGTAATGGCATGCGTTGTATCGCATGCGTGGTAAACGATGTTTACCTGAGCGGTGACACCTTTTTTCTACTAGCTATCTCATTGGGCTTCCAGTGGCAGACGGCGGTGAGTAACCCCATAACCACTACATCCTTTGATGGGGGGACCGCAGAAGAGAACCTCATTTATTAGTAATTGCTGACACTCGCTACTACCTCCTGTTGACCATGGTAATACAAGCTGCAGTGCGAGTAGAAGCTACTGCCCCCTTGACATGGCGAAAAACAAGGTAGAAAATAAGATACAACATAACAGAATGGACAACTACACCTTCCTATGGAGCCGGCCAGAAGAAGAATTGTGGGTCCCTGGGAACGAGGAAAGACAGATTGAATCAGAGGAACTTATTTTGCGAGATATGATGATGGGTGTTAAAGATACCAAAACGACCCTGGAATCCAAGATTGACACAGGTGTCGTGGAAATTGGTCTCCTTCACATGGATCTCAGGAAGATCAGTGACAGAGTGAAGATGGCGTAATGTCTGCACTCAGTGGTAATGACTCTCATGAAAGAGAAGGATGCAACCCAGTGGAGACAGGAAGATGCGGAGGGGCGATCCTAATGCCAAAATATCTGCCTAGTGGAAGTGACGGAAGGAGCAGAGGACCCACATTATTGGATTCCTAATCTATTAAACCTAAAAGACTCTCTTGATTCTTTTCTGTGGCATGAACTTGTAGAGCCCTGGTACCTCCAAAATGGCCTGGCCAGCCTGCAAAATCGTATTATTGACTGAATATTCAACTATCAGGATGTTATCCCACAAGTGGATAGGAGGCAAGAGAATCTTCAATATGAAAATGTGATCATCTGAATAAAAATGGGATGTTTTTCCTTGCAAATCTGCAAATTATTGTGAAGGGGGAAACCTGGATTTTCCGTACACAAGAGGATGCTTGAGAGTGGCTAGAGGGTTGGAGGACTGTTGGGTGATCTTCACCTGGGATGCAGGCTGGGGACCACCCTCAAAAAGCTGATCGCACTGTATCTGCAACTAATGGAGACCCTGCTACTTCGGGGCGGACCCTTTTACAATTACAACAGGAACATAAAGACTGTGAGGGCCCTGATCTTCCTGCTGGATCTAAGGTAGCTACTGGAGGGGGATTAGGAAATGAAACCTGAGGATCTTGGGGGCAACGGATCGGTGCCTTGTCCAGGGTTAATGTTGGAGCTTGTGCAATGGAATGACTCTGCCTGGGGTTGCACAGGGACATTTCAACATAAACTGAGATGGCCTTCTACAACAGGGAAATATATTTAACAGCAGTGCCAGTGATAGGGAATTTAGGATGTTTACTGGATCTGACATGTGCAAAACAATGGGCTGTGGCCCTAAAAAGGCTTTGTATTTTTTTGGGTTTGATTAATCAGCCAGTTTGGGGATGGTTCACTTTGTTTTCTGGCCACAGACTCCCAGTGAATTGGGGTGGTGGGTAGTTTTGTTCCTGCATCATCGGGGGGTAGAAGGGCTATTGGAGAGAGGGAGTTTCAAGAAGTTATCTAAGCTCAATGAGTTGATTGTTACTTTGGCAGTTTGTGTGGGAACCCAATTGAATATGTGGATGGCAATCCGATAAAGGAGGTAAGCAGGGGACAGGAAATAATGATGTACAACACTATATAGCAGGGTGGTGAACCATTGTAATAGTCACTTGGAATGTGAATGGCATGGGCAACAAGATAAAAAGTGGAGCTGTGTTTCAATATCTCAGATGTCATGCACCTGATTTAGTACTCAAGAAAGCCACCTGAAGTGGGAGAGATGCCATATGCTGTCTAGGGGTGGGTATTGATTAGTGGTACCTGCAGGCTACTTCTCCAACTCTAGAGGGGTAGTGATACTGATTAGGAAAAGTCTCCCTTTGTTTGAAATAAGTGTGGTTAATGATCCTTTGGGCCTCTATGCAGTTATGGTTGGGAAATGGAATGGTATTAAGTTTGTGATGGGCTTAATTTACCTGCAACTTTGACTACATATGGGGTGAGTCGACAAGCTTGGTGCAGTTCTGATGCAGCTGCTACATGGTCTGCTGCTTCTGAGGGGAGACTTTACTCTCACAATGGATGATGCAATAAACAGGCATCATCAAGGCATGGATGTTGGAGATCTATGGCCTAGTAGATATATGGAGAAGACATAATCCAGCTGTGTCACAATTCTCCTTTTACTCCGGTGCCTATGACTCTTACTCTAGGCTGGATTATTTGTTCACACAGATCTCATATGTACTCCGCTTCTCGAATGCCCAATTTCTAGCCTGTGCGATCTCAGATCATTCATCTCTTTTGATGGAGATGGGAACTTCACAGAAGGCGGATTATCATGGCTGGAGATTAGACATATGGGTACTAAAACACAGGGAGATAATTGATGAGTTACTCCATTTTAATGACACTGCAAAGAAATTGAACATATGTGAAGTCGAGACTTAACCCGTGGGAGCTGTACAAAGGGTTATTGCAAGGGTAGGTGGTTTGTCTAGTTTCTGCTTAGGGCAAACAGAGATGGGAGGATACTTGAAGGCTTAGGAATGCCTTACAAAAGGATATTCCGAAAGAGACAAAAAAGGAAGAGAAACATATAATACTTTTGGAACAGCAATTTATTCAGCAACCATGGGATGACGTACACCACTGATTAGACATTAAACAAAATGAATTCCAAGAGCTGACTTCTAATGCAGCCCATAGTGAATGCTTGGCAATTTGAAAGAGACTATATCAGGTGGTCAATAAAGCTGGAAAGTGGTTGGCATGGCTTGGCAAGATGGAGGAGGAGGCGAGATGGGTGAGGGAGATCCAGACAAGTTCAGGTATGTATGGTCTGGGTATTACAGAGGCATTTGCAGACCACTATTGGAGCCTATATGCTTCTGACTCTGAGAACTCAGCTGAAGACATGAGGGAATTCCACATACATTTATCAGTGCCACGTCTCAATGACATAGATAGGTTTGTCCTTGATGCACAGATAATGACAGAGGAAATAGAAGAAACAATTAAGATGTTACCATCTGGTGAGGCTCCTGGAACTAATGGCCTACCAGTGGAGGTCTACAAGAGTGTCACCAGCAGGATAGCACCTCATCTCCTAAGCACAAAGCTGCTTGATAAGAGGGGTCCATGGTTGAAGAGCCTCACTCAGCAATGATTGTTGTTAGCCACAAGCCTTTCACACCTCGGTTTCCTGTGTTAAAGGCCAATATCTCTCCTATATACTGAGACTAAACTAGTGCTCAAAGTACCGGCAACCAGGCTGACACAGGTAATGACAGATCTGGAACACCCGCAATCCATACGATTGTATGGATGTATGGCACATACTGAGATGTTGGCTGAACCGACAGTGGTGGAGTCGCTGGATGCTTTAAATGCTTTTGACATTCTTGAATGTTCCTTTTTCTTTCAAGTATATTAGGATGAGCTTTAGTTCAGAATTCATTAAATTGGTGAAATTGTTCTATTAAGACCCTCTTGTATGTGTTAGGGTGAATGGGGGTTACTCTATGATGTTTACACTACACCAAGTTGCAAGGCAGTAGTGCCCTTTCTCTCTGTTGCTCTTCACTCTGGCGAAGGAACCATTTGCCTGTTGGGTGAGGGAGGATCGTTTAGTACGGCACTTCAGATAGGACAACACCTGGGAGAAGCAGATTTCATGGCACATGGATGATATTCTGCTGTATGTCTCCGATCAGTAACTATCCTTAGACAGAATAATGCAGAAGATACAGGTATTTTGGAAATATAGTGGATTCCATATTAACTGGTCATTAGTTTATCCCCTGTTGGCCTGAGTTTCCAGGGCACCACTGAAGACACAACTATGGATATGTCAACAAGGTTTTTACTATCTGGGCATGTACATCACAAGGTACCTAGAGGATGTCCTTAAGCAAAATCTCTATAGAGTCTTTGAGAAATGTAGGGAAGATGCCAACTCTTAGAAGACCCTGCCACCTTCAATGGTTGGGAAAGCAGAGATGTTTAAAATGATAGTCTCCCCAAATTCATAAATGCACTACAGAACTTGCCTTATGTTGTGAGCATGAATGGGGTTCTTAGATGGCTAGTCTGGAGGGATGGCACCCCAAGAATTGCGTTGTCTAAATTGACTTGGGGGGTATATGATGAAGGCATAGCTCTTCCCAATATAAAGATTTACTACTGGGCCACTCAAAAAATGACACTTGGGTATACACTGCCCGGAAGGAACCCTCAATTAGAAATAATAGATACTGGATAGGGCTGCGGGGCTACCCAGCGGCTATTTATGGAAAATGATGTGGGCATAGGTTGCCGGCATGCATAAATGTAGTGCTGTAGATATGGGATAGTGCTCTCTGACAACTGTCATAGCAATTAATTTTATCAAAAGTCTCAAATGTGGGATTCCCAGCGGCTACCTGAAACGTGTCAATTACTTGTATTTGTAGGTTGGGAATGAATAGGTATCAGTAAATTGGGGGATGTGTGGGAGAACACTGCCTTGAATAATATACAGACCCTTAAGTATGAATTCAAGATGCCAGAGGGGAAGATATTTAAATACTTGAGGCTTAGGCATACCATACAAAAGGATATTTCCAAAGATAGAAAAAAAGAGGACTGTAATCCTCTAGAGGATCGAATCTTGGCTGAGCCCTTAAAAAATAAAGCAATTTCCCTCTTGTACAAGAAAATAAAAAAAATAACTCACCCGATGCCTTGGAGAGACTGAGGTAGACCTAGCAATGGGATTTTGGGGACTTAACAGATGAAGAATGGAGTGAAACACTACAGGGACCTAGGGAGGTAGCGATCCGGGCAGGGTTTTGCCTAATACTGTTGAAGTTGCTTCATAGAGTGTAATTCACAAGAGAACTAATGATGAAGTTTGGGCTGATTGATACCCAGGAAAGCCTCCGTGGTTACAAATTTGTAGGCACATATATGTATACACTATGGGACTGCCCTTAGCTCAGGAAACTACTGGACTCGGGTGATGGAGTATTTGATGAGCATGACAATGCTAGTCGAAAACTATGAGCCTGATTTAGATCTTGACGGGACTCACGCTGTCCCTCCGTGTGGCTGTTTACAAGTACTCTGTCAAACTGATGGATTCCCACTCGCCTTTTTAGATATGGGCTGGCTGATCCATCCGCATTGACAGAGTGTTTTTTGTTGCGTAAGCTGCTCACCTTCATCGATGCAGCGGATTTTTCTGCTAGCTAACATTATTCCATTTTCATCAGGGTTGTGGGATTACACCGAGCCTAATTCGATTTTTCAGTTGTGCTGGCATTGTCCCAGTGGCGGATTCCTGATGGAGGAATTCCGTTGCAGGACGTGTTTAACATTGTTCTTTTCCTGTTGCTTTTAGATGGATGCTAGCATAACCGAAGGTGTTTTGGCTAATCGTTTTCAGCTGCTTACTGCACTATAAAACACGCTCCATTTCCCTCCACTTGGAAGCAGGCTAAGATTCTGTCACTCTTAAAAAAACCGAATACAGATCCAAATTTTTCAAGTAACTATAGACCCATTTCTCTGCTGCCTGCTCCATCAAAAATAGTTGAGAAGTTTGTTAATCAGCAGCTCTCAAATTACGTTGAGTCAAATAGGCTTTCCCACCCTAGCCAGTCAGGGTTCAGGCCCAGATTCAGCACAGATATTGCCCTTCTGGAAGTGACTGAAGAGATTAAATTCACCTTAGATGCTGGTGGCAAAGCTGTTCTGGTTTTACTAGACCTCTCTGCCGCTTTCGATAAGGTCCCGCACTCCAGGCTTCTTAATCGGCTGTCTGACATTGGCATTAAGGACAAAGTGTTAAGATGGCTGGCCTCCTTTCTCGAGGACAGACACCAAGAGGTCTGGTTGCCACCTTTTTTCTCTAGCAAGATTAAAGTCTTAGTGGAAGTGACCCAGGGCTTAGCCCTTACCCCAATCATGTTTAACATCTATCTGACTCCTTTGGCTACCCTGGTCGAGTCCTTCGGGGACAAGATAGTATGTTACGCTGATGATACTCAGTTACTCTTTGCCTTCAAGCAAGATGAGCCAATCAATCAAGACACCATTAAACCCTGCTTATCTGCAGTATTTCAGTAATTAGGTTTTAATCAACTCAAGTGCATCACTGATAAGAGTGAGATTCTTAGCTTCGAACACAATTATACCTTTGACTTACAACCTCACTGGCCAGACGAGGAGTTCCTCTCCTAACACCCAAACTGAAGTAGTGAAAAATCTGGTTTTCAAGATCGACAGACTACTAACTTTATAAACCCAAAAACATTTGGAAGTCGGTAGATGCTTTGGACTGTGCGCATGTCCAAAAAATGTCTGTGAATCCTCTCCTTGCCTGCTAGGATCACGGTTCTTCTGGCTTTGGTGGTATCTCGACTCTATTATGCTAATGACCTTTATGTAGGACTCTCACAATATCTACTGCGGGAATTACAAACTGTCCAGAACGCAGTCGCTCACTCAGTTTTACTTTAAAAAATCAACAGAACTGCATTTTTTGCCTTGTACATACAATGTACAAAGCGATTTTAGTTCTATATAAAATTTTTGTAACATAAGTTCACTATTCAAAACAACAAATCAGAACCATTCGAATGTAAAAAGTTCCTGGAGAGAATAGAAAATAGTTAAGAAAAATTATCTAAAATAAATTAGGAGCAAAAACAGAAAATTACAGAACTGTGATCAAATGGTTTCTGAAGATGCTCCTGATCCAGCGGTGTACTAGCAACAGATACTCCACTACCATATACTCACCTGGGCCCATATAACCTTTTTCCACTAATACCAAGTAGACCGCTGGAGCTTGTAGTTTATAGATTTCATTTTTCAGGAATAGTTATATTTCTGTTCTAACTAAACCTTTCACTGATCAAAAAGTTCTTTCCTCTGCTCGATGGACCATTAGTTGGAACTAATTGATGGTGATAATTAACTTACCTTATTAAACATTCTTTAAAATAAAATAATTACAGACTCTGGAAGTTTTAAAATCTTTATCTAAATTAATTGCATGTGAACCATCTCAAAGTTTCAGTACAAACACCCTCATTCTCAAGAGCGTCAACTCAATCAATAATCAATAAGTGTTAGAATTGGGGGTCTCTAGTTGGCACAGGTAGGTACTTGTGACAAATAGGGACCCTCGCCTCTAGTCAGGGTAGGGGGGTACACTCCTAAAATAACCCCTGCTCACCCCCTTGGTAGCTTGGCACGAGCAGACAGGCTTATCTCAGAGGCAGTGTGTAAAGCATTTGTGAACACATACAGTAATCTAGTGACAACACTACAGATGGACACCACACAAGTTGTATTATAAAAATAAGTATCTTTTATATAGATTTAACACAAGACCATAAACGACAAAAATCCACAATACTGTACTTAAAATGGTAGGTTTAGCTTAGTTCTCTTCAGTTCTTAAAATGCGACACTTTGAGTCAATGTACCTTACGATGCGTCACGTTTCTACAACGAAAGTGCTGCAGAGATGGAGATGCGACAAAGTTCTGGTGCAAAGAAATAAAGACGTCAAGTTCTTCCTGATGCGGCACGCTTCTCCGATGTTGCGAGAAGTCTCGACTCGATGCGTCAGCTGCAGCGGCGACACCCTTGTTCCGTGATGCGACGACAGCGGCTTTGGCGGCGACCCTCTTCTCCGACGTTGCGAGACGCTTCCGCTCGATGCGACAACTGCAGCGGCGACACCCTTGTTTCGTGATGCGACGGCAGCAGCTCCGACGGCGGCACGCTTCTCCGTGGATGCGAGGCGCTTCTCTCGATGCGGTGCAATGCGACAGCTACAGCGGCGACATCTACGATGCGATGGCAGCGGCTGCGACGGCGACACGCTTCTTCCTCGATGCGGGACTCTTCTCTTGATGCGGTGCAATGCGACAGCTACAGCGGCGACATCTACGATGCGACGGCAGCGGCTGCGACGGCGACACGCTTCTTCGGTGTTGCGGGACGTTTCTTGAGATGCGGTGCAATGCGACAGCTACAGCGGCGTCATCTCCGTGATGCGACGGCAGCGGCTGCGACGGCGGCACGCTTCTCCCTCTTGAGTCGCGCTTCCAGCTCCTTGCGACACGCAGTCCCTTCAGAAGGCCCAAAACAGCAGCAGGCACTTCCAAAGGATTCTTGGGGAGCTGGTGGTTGAAGTCTGTTGTCCCTGAGACTTCAGCAGGAGGCAAGCTCTTTTCTCAAGCCCTTGGAGATCCTTCACAAGTTGAATAAAAGTGCACACAAAGTCCTTTCTCCTTCCTTTGGCAGTCAGGCAACCACTGCAGGCAGATCCCTCTAGCTTAGGGATAGTCCTCTCCTCAGTTTCTTCTGGTTCCTCTCCTCAGCAAAGGTTTCTTCTTGTTTCCCAAAGTGATCTAATTTCCTAGGGGTCTGGGTCCCCTTTTATACACAGTTTCTCTTTGTTCTCTGAAGGCAGAGAGGCCTCTGCCTAGTCCAAAACCAGTTCTGGTCAGTCCTGGAGCACTTTGTTTTTCTGACTCCTTCTTTCCTTTCAGAATGTGGGGCAGAGTGCTCAGCCGCCCGGCAGGAGGTGGAGCCAGCATTGTGGAAGGCAGGCACAGCCCTATTCAGACCCAGGTGCAACTCCTCCCTCCACTCTGGATGCTGATCTTTCTATTCAGCCCTGTGCTGACTCACCCTGTCTCCTGTAGCCACCCCAGCCCCTGTCACTCAATCTCCAGACAAGGAATACACAACCTAGCAGAGGCAGGCTTGGAAGTTTAGGCAAGAAAATACCCACTTTCTAAAAGTGGTATTTTCAAACACAGAATGTTAAAACCAACTTCACTAAAAGATGTATTTTATCATTCTGAGTTCAGGCATACTAAATTCGTTTTTCTACCATGTTCCCTGGGTCAGTTCTGACTAGAAGGTGTAATAGTCAGTCTGCCCATTCTGGCCTATGGGGAGCAGGTAGCCTTGCAATAGTGAAAAACGAAAATGGCTGTAATTCACTATTAGGACATGCCACACACACCAGGGCATGTCCTACCTTATAATTACAATGCACCCTGCCCTAGGGCCTACTTTAGGGGTGACCAACATGTAGTAAAGGGAAGGTTTAGGGACTGGTAAGTGGGTGCACTCACCAAGTCGACATGGCAGCCCTAGGCTGCACACAGGCTCTGCGATGGCAGGCCTGGGACACATTTTATAAGCCGCTCCTGTGGGTGGCACAACCAGTGCTGCAAGCCCACCAGCGGCATTGGATTTACAAGCCCTGGGCACACTCAGTGCACTGTACTAGGGACTGACAAGTAAACCAATCATCCAATCATGGAGTCACTAATACATAACACAATTTATCATAGGGAGCACTTGCACTGTGGCACTGAATAGCAGTGGCACAGTGCCCAAAGCATCTAACACCAGCAAAAACAGATCAGTAACATAGGAGGCATCATAAAAATTGGAAGGGAGACCCACGCCAAGGATGCCAGGTCTAACACGTGTCCCCTCCAGCTGAAATGTGGGGAGAACTACCCTACCTCAGGGGAGTTCTCTTCACTAAGGCGGAAAAATCTGTACAGACCATCAGCATTGGCGTGTTCTGTACCAGGGCGGTGTTCCACCGTGAAATCCATCCCCTGTAGGGAAATGGACCACCTCAACAGCTTTGGATTCTCACCCCTCATCTGCATCAACCATCTGAGGGGCCTGTGGTCTGTCTGAACCGGGAAGTGAGTCCCAAACAGGTATGGTCTCAGCTTCTTCAGTGCCCAGACCACAGCAAATGCCTCATGCTCAATAGCACTCCACCTCTGTTCCCGTGGTAGTAACCTCCTACTGATGAAGGCTACGGGTTGATCTAGGCCCTCCTCATTCATCTGTGACAGAACAGCCCCCACACCATGCTCTGAAGCATCTGTTTGTACTACGAACTCTTTGGAGAAGTTGGGTGCCAGGAGCACGGGCGCCGTGCACATGGCAGTTTTCAGGGCCTCAAAAGCTTTCTGACAGGTGTCAGTCCAAATCACTTTCCTGGGCTGCTTCTTGGAAGTCAGCTCTGTCAGGGGCGCAACAATGCTGCCATACCCCTTGACAAACCTCCTGTAGTAACCCGTGAGTCCTAAGAAGGCTCTCACCTATGTCTAGGTTTTGGGGGGTTCCCAATTCAGGATGGTTTCAATTTTGGGTTGTAGGGGCGCCACCTGGCCGCTCCCCACCTGGTGTCCCAAGTACACCACGGAACCCTGCCCGATCTGGCACTTACTCACCTTGATCGTGAGGCCTGCTCTCCGCAGCGCCATCAACACTTCCCAGAGGTGGCGCAGATGTTCTTCCCAACTGGCGCTGAACACTGCGATGTCATCCAGGTAGGCGGCACTGAACGAGTCCAGTCCAGCCAACACCTGGTTGACCAACCTCTGGAAGGTGGCAGGGGCATTCTTCATCCCAAAGGGCATCACCCGGAAGTGGTAGTGCCCATCTGGTGTGGAGAATGCTGACCTCTCTCTTGCCCCATCAGTCAAGGCGATCTGCCAGTACCCAGACGTCAAGTCAAATGTGCTGAGGTACCGGGCAGCCCCTAGCCGATCTATGAGCTCATCAGCTCTGGGGATGGGGTGCGCGTCAGTCCTGGTGACTGAATTGAGCCCTCTGTAGTCCACACAGAACCGGAGTTCTGGTGTGGCACCCGGCGCGGCAGCCTTTGGGACCAAGACCACTGGGCTGGCCCAAGGACTGTTAGAGGACTCAATCACCCCTAACGCAAGCATTTTGGAGACCTCCTCCTTGATGCAAGCTCTCACCCTGTCAGTCACCCTGTAAGATTTGTGCTTCACAGGTGTACTGTCCCCAGTGTCCACATCATGGATGCACCAATCTGTGACACCGGGAACCAGGGAGAACAGATCAGAAAACTGTCCCAGCAACTGGCGGCAGTCATTCTGTTGCTCAGGGGTCAGGGTGGAAGAGAGGTTGACACCATCCACTGACCCATCTTGCTCTGTGCTGACAGGAGGTCAGGAAGAGGCTCGGTCTCCTCCTCCATCCCAGCATCTGTCGCTAAGAGCATGCCCACTTGGGACCTCTCCAAATGGGGCTTCAGGCGGTTGACATGCAGGACCCTCAAGGGGTTCCTGGGAGACCGCAAGTCCACCAAGTAGGTAACTGGACTTTTGCGCTCTACAACCTCAAAGGGTCCGGTCCACTTATCCTGGAGCGCGCAGGGCTCCACTGGGGCCATGACCCACACTTTCTGACCAGGCTGAAGCTCTACCAGAGTGGCATTCTGGTCGTACCACCGCTTCATCTCCTCCTGGCTGGCTTCTAGATTCGCCTCAGCGAGTTGCCTGAAACGCCTAGTTTGGTTCCTAAAGGCCAGCATGTAACTGTCTACATCCTGGGGAGGTTTCCTGGGAGATTTCTCCCAGCCTTCTTTGACCAAACTTAGCGGTCCTCTTACTGGGTGTCCATAGAGAAGCTCAAAGGGACTGAACCCTAGAGATTTCTGTGGCACCTCACGGTAAGCAAAGAGCAGGCATGGTAAGAGGATGTCCCACTTACGCCTCATAGGTTCCTCGAGACCCATAATCATGCCTTTGAGGGTTCGGTTGAACCTTTCAACCAATCCATTTCCTTGGGGGTGGTAAGGAGTGGTAAACTTGTAGGTTACCCCACACTCCTGCCACAGGGACTTCATATACTTGGAAATGAAGTTGGTCCCCCGGTCAGACACTTCCTCGCTAGGGAATCCCACTCGGGAGAAAATTCCCATCAGTGCTCGTCCCACCACGGGGGCCGTCACTGTCCTCAGAGGTATGGCTTCCGGGTACCGGGTGGCATGGTCCACCAAGACCAGGATGAACCTGTTGCCCATGGCTGTCTTGGGGTCCAGTGGCCTCACAATGTCAATACCCACCCGTTCAAAGGGGTGCTGACTACAGGGAATGGCTGGAGAGGAGCCTTGCGCTTCCTCCCACTCTTTCCACTTGCCTGGCAAGTCTGACATGTCCTGCAGTGAGTGTCTGAACTCCTGCGCATTTGGGGCCAATAAAAGTGGGTGACAAGCCTCTCAAAGGTCTTGTCCTGCCCTAAATGTCCTGCCAATGGAACATCATGAGCCAGCCCCAGTAGGAAGGCTCTGAGGCACTGGGGTACCACCAGGACACTGGCTGACCCAGGCTCAGCAACCTTAGGCTCAGTATACAGGAGATCATTCTCCCAATAGACCCAATGTGATCCAGACTGATCACCTGTGGCCTGGTCTGCGGCCTGTTGCCGCAGACCCACCAGAGAAGGGCATTCTTTCTGCTCCTTGCAGAATTCTTCCCTGGAGGGTCCTCCTTCTTGCTGCCAATGGGTCAGCTCAGGCAGGTCCCCCAGTTCAGCTACCTGTTCCCCTGTAGGCTCCAGGGCATCCCCCTCAAGGTCTGCCTCCTCCTGGACCGTGGGAACTTTGGGGGCCGGTTTCCCGCGCCCCCTGCCTCTTCTCGTGACGGCAGGTACCTGGGCCTCCCTCTCAGGCTCCAGGTCCTCTTGAGCACCTTTACTTGCTGCCATGGACCGGGTGGTCACACACGCCCAGTCAGGCAAACCCAACATCTCTAAATGAGCACTTCGCTCCACCTTCGCCCAAGGTGAGCTCTCCAAGTCGTTCCCTAACAAACAGTCAACAGGCATGGCGGGCCTCACAGCTACCTGAAGAGTACCAGAGACCCCCCACTCAAAGGGAACCTGAGCCACTTTGCAGTGACTCTCTGTGTTGTCAGCGGCAACAACTGGATAGAATGCATGGGGGACAACCTGCTCTTGAGACACCAGGTGACACTTGACAGCTGTCACACTGGCTCCTGTATCTCTAAGAGCCTCCACCCTATGGCCATTGATGGTCACCCACTGCCTGTATTTCTTAGTGTTGTCAGTCAGCGGGGTCCTGGGGACCACCTCACAGTCTCCTAATGAGACAAGGGACATCTGTGCGGGACCCCACCCCTCTTGGGCATCCATCTCCTCCCCCAGAGCTACACTAGCCATCTGCCGGGGGGCTGCACCAGGGGGTGCGGTCTTTCCAAACTGGCGGCACCTGGGATCACTCGCTATATGACCCAGGTCCCCACATTTGTAGCATCTCAGGGGTCCCCTTTGAACAGGTGGACATGTCGGGGCCCCTGAGGGTTTCTGGGGGGGATGCTGAGAACCTTTCCCTTGGTTCCCTTGGGGACTACTTTGGGGCCTTCTTTGGAACTCCCTCTGTTTACCCTTGTCCCCCCCACTCTTCTGCTGGGGACCCTGCCCACCCTTGGCTGAGTCTCCCACGTGACCCTTGTGGACCCTGGTACTGACCCAGCGGTCTGCCTCCTCAGCAAGCTTCCTAGGGATAGTCAGCTTGCTATCTATCAGGTGCTGGCGTAGCTCTGGAAAACAGTTACTTGACAAGTGCTCCCATGCGATCAAATCAAGGAGCCCCTGAAAATCATCAACTTTGCTACCCTTCACCCAACCATCCAATGCTCTGCAGAAAAAGTGACATATTCAACCCAGGTACTGTTCTCTATCTTCTTGCAACCCCTGAACCTCTGCCTATACAATTCAGGAGTTAAACCATACCTAGACATTAAAGCATCCTTCATGTAGTGATATGAATTATGGACATCAGAAGGCAAATCAAGCAGTGTGTCCCGCCCCTCACTTAGGAACCGTCCCCACAACCCCGCTCCCCAATCCTTCTCAGGGACCCGGTGGGAAGACATGGCTACCTCATAGGCCTTGAACCACTGCCCAATGTCATCATTTTTAAAAAAACTCTCTGACCACATCCTTAGGAATATACACTCTAGATTCCACAGGCATTGACGGTGTGCTGCCACCAGAGGGAGTAATTTCTAAGCTCCTAGCTTTCAAATCCAACTCCCTTAAACTTCTATCATGCTCAAGCTGTATCCTCTTTTCTTCCAGGGCCAGTTTCCTAATTTCCAATTGCCCATTCATTTTGGCCAGCTCCAACTCATGCATCCTATTTCTCTCCCTGTCCTCCAGCTCTTCTGTGGACAGACCTTTGGCAGAAACACTGCTACCTGCTGGGGAAGGTGCCTTCCTTTCCCCTGGACCCAATGGCCCTTCCAGCTGCACATCTGCATCATTATCCCCTTCCTCATTCTCAGGGGTTTTCCTTGCTTCTACCCAGGCCCTCAGCGCCTTATAGAACTCATCCTTCTTGGTGAGTCAAGTAATTGCAACATTAAATCTTTTGCAGAAGTGCTTCAGCTGCTTCGCATTGTAGCATTCTAGTTTCTCCTCTTCCCAATCAAAATCAACAGATGCTATGGTTGCTGGTTTCATGATGGCTGAACTTGGCAAAAAATGGAAAGTCCCAGAAAAAAAATCTACCAAAAGTATGTGGTCGCGTTTTGGTCTGCACTCACTAATAGTGTTCACCAATCACTGTACATGAGTCACAAATGCAAGTCCAGAATCCTCACCGCTGACCACCAATGTTAGAATTGGGGGTCTCTATTTGGCACAGGTAGGTACTTGTGACAAATAGGGACCCTCGCCTCTAGTCAGGGTAAGGGGTACACTCTAAAATAACCCCTGCTCACCCCCTTGGTAGCTTGGCACGAGCAGACAGGCTTATCTCAGAGGCAGTGTGTAAAGAATTTGTGAACACATACAGTAATCTAGTGACAACACTACAGATGGACACCACACAAGTTGTATTATAAAATTAAGTATCTTTTATATAGATTTAACACAAGACCATAAACGACAAAAATCCACAATACTGTACTTAAAATGGTAGGTTTAGCTTAGTTCTCTTCAGTTCTTAAAATGCGACACTTTGAGTCAATGTACCTTACGATGCGTCACGTTTCTACAACGAAAGTGTTGCAGAGATGGAGATGCGACAAAGTTCTGGTGCAAAGAAATAAAGACGCCAAGTTCTTCCTGATGCGGCACGCTTCTCCGATGTTGCGAGAAGTCTCGACTCGATGCGTCAGCTGCAGCGGCGACACCCTTGTTCCGTGATGCGACGACAGCGGCTTTGGCGGCGACCCTCTTCTCCGACGTTGCGAGACGCTTCCGCTCAATGCGACAACTGCAGCGGCGACACCCTTGTTTCGTGATGCGACGGCAGCAGCTCTGACGGCGGCACGCTTCTCCGTGGATGCGAGGCGCTTCTCTCGATGCGGTGCAATGCGACAGCTACAGCGGCGACATCTACGATGCGACGGCAGCGGCTGCGACGGCAACACGCTTCTTCCTCGATGCGAGACTCTTCTCTTGATGCGGTGCAATGCGACAGCTACAGCGGCGACATCTACGATGCGACCGCAGCGGCTGCGACGGCGACACACTTCTTCGGTGTTGCGGGACGTTTCTTGAGATGCGGTGCAATGCGACAGCTACAGCGGCGTCATCTCCGTGATGCGACGGCAGCGGCTGCGACGGCGACACGCTTCTCCCTCTTGAGTCGCGCTTCCAGCTCCTTGCGACACGCAGTCCCTTCAGAAGGCCCAAAACAGCAGCTGGCACTTCCAAAGGATTCTTGGGGAGCTGGTGGTTGAAGTCTGTTGTCCCTGAGACTTCGATACCAAAGGGGATGATGGACGGAGCGTTTGAGCTAATCAAACACTCACCCCCAGTCAACAGATCTGGGTTTAATCCATCATCATTCTTTAGCTCACTCCACCACCCCAGTTCAGACATGGCCATATGCAAATCAGTCTGACCCTGTGCCTCATGGGAACAGTCCAGCCTGAACTGCCAAGCCATGTCTTCCCTGGACCGGAAACAAGCATCCGCGGACTGGTTTCTGGCTATTCAGCCGTCATCAGCCAGGCTAGCTTGAATCCAGTGGCAAAGTGAGCAAGTGACCCACGTCTGGGCATACCCTGCCAACTTAGGGCGTACAAAGCGATACCAAAGGGGATGATGGACGGAGCGTTTGAGCTAATCAAACACTCACCCCCAGTCAACAGATCTGGGTTTAATCCATCATCATTCTTTAGCTCACTCCACCACCCCAGTTCAGACATGGCCATATGCAAATCAGTCTGACCCTGTGCCTCATGGGAACAGTCCAGCCTGAACTGCCAAGCCATGTCTTCCCTGGACCGGAAACAAGCATCCTGGGACCGGTTTCTGGCTATTCAGCCGTCATCAGCCAGGCTAGCTTGAATCCAGTGGCAAAGTGAGCAAGGGACCCACGTCTGGGCATACCCTGCCAACTTAGGGCGAACAAAGCGATACTCAAAGGGGATGATGGACGGAGCGTTTGAGCTAATCAAACACTCAACCCCAGTCAACAGATCTGGGTTTAATCCATCATCATTCTTTAGCTCACTCCACCACCCCAGTTCAGACATGGACATATGCAAATCAGTCTGACCCTGTACCTCATGGGAACAGTCCAGCCTGAACTGCCAAGCCATGTCTTCCCTGGACCGGAAACAAGCATCCTGGGACCGGTTTCTGGCTATTCAGCCGTCATCAGCCAGGCTAGCTTGAATCCAGTGGCAAAGTGAGCAAGGGACCCACGTCTGGGCATACCCTGCCAACTTAAGGCGAACAAAGCGATACCAAAGGGGATGATGGATGGAGCGTTTGAGCTAATCAAACACTCACCCCCAGTCAACAGATCTGGGTTTAATCCATCATCATTCTTTAGCTCACTCCACCACCCCAGTTCAGACATGGCCATATGCAAATCAATCTGACCCTGTGCCTCATGGGAACAGTCCAGCCTGAACTGCCAAGCCATGTCTTCCCTGGACCGGAAACAA
The DNA here is from genome assembly GCA_963921515.1 of Calotriton arnoldi. Taxonomy (NCBI): domain Eukaryota; kingdom Metazoa; phylum Chordata; class Amphibia; order Caudata; family Salamandridae; genus Calotriton; species Calotriton arnoldi. The sequence goes on from CAWUFW010011881.1 coordinate 409,904, forward strand.
GCATCCTGGGACCGGTTTCTGGCTATTCAGCCATCATCAGCCAGGCTAGCTTGAATCCAGTGGCAAAGTGAGCAAGGGACCCACGTCTGGGCATACCCTGCCAACTTAGGGCGAACAAAGCGATACCAAAGGGGATGATGGACGGAGCGTTTGAGCTAATCAAACACTCACCCCCAGTCAACAGATCTGGGTTTAATCCATCATCATTCTTTAGCTCACTCCACCACCCCAGTTCAGACATGGCCATATGCAAATCAGTCTGACCCTGTGCCTCATGGGAACAGTCCAGCCCGAACTGCCAAGCCATGTCTTCCCTGGACCGGAAACAAGCATCCTGGGACCGGTTTCTGGCTATTCAGCCGTCATCAGCCAGGCTAGCTTGAATCCAGTGGCAAAGTGAGCAAGGGACCCACGTCTGGGCATACCCTGCCAACTTAGGGCGAACAAAGCGATACCAAAGGGGATGATGGACGGAGCGTTTGAGCTAATCAAACACTCACCCCCAGTCAACAGATCTGGGTTTAATCCATCATCATTCTTTAGCTCACTCCACCACCCCAGTTCAGACATGGCCATATGCAAATCAGTCTGACCCTGTGCCTCATGGGAACAGTCCAGCCCGAACTGCCAAGCCATGTCTTCCCTGGACCGGAAACAAGCATCCTGGGACCGGTTTCTGGCTATTCAGCCGTCATCAGCCAGGCTAGCTTGAATCCAGTGGCAAAGTGAGCAAGGGACCCACGTCTGGGCATACCCTGCCAACTTAGGGCGAACAAAGCGATACCAAAGGGGATGATGGACGGAGCGTTTGAGCTAATCAAACACTCACCCCCAGTCAACAGATCTGGGTTTAATCCATCATCATTCTTTAGCTCACTCCACCACCCCAGTTCAGACATGGCCATATGCAAATCAGTCTGACCCTGTGCCTCATGGGAACAGTCCAGCCCGAACTGCCAAGCCATGTCTTCCCTGGACCGGAAACAAGCATCCTGGGACCGGTTTCTGGCTATTCAGCCGTCATCAGCCAGGCTAGCTTGAATCCAGTGGCAAAGTGAGCAAGGGACCCACGTCTGGGCATACCCTGCCAACTTAGGGCGAACAAAGCGATACCAAAGGGGATGATGGACGGAGCGTTTGAGCTAATCAAACACTCACCCCCAGTCAACAGATCTGGGTTTAATCCATCATCATTCTTTAGCTCACTCCACCACCCCAGTTCAGACATGGCCATATGCAAATCAGTCTGACCCTGTGCCTCATGGGAACAGTCCAGCCCGAACTGCCAAGCCATGTCTTCCCTGGACCGGAAACAAGCATCCTGGGACCGGTTTCTGGCTATTCAGCCGTCATCAGCCAGGCTAGCTTGAATCCAGTGGCAAAGTGAGCAAGGGACCCACGTCTGGGCATACCCTGCCAACTTAGGGCGAACAAAGCGATACCAAAGGGGATGATGGACGGAGCGTTTGAGCTAATCAAACACTCACCCCCAGTCAACAGATCTGGGTTTAATCCATCATCATTCTTTAGCTCACTCCACCACCCCAGTTCAGACATGGCCATATGCAAATCAGTCTGACCCTGTGCCTCATGGGAACAGTCCAGCCCGAACTGCCAAGCCATGTCTTCCCTGGACCGGAAACAAGCATCCTGGGACCGGTTTCTGGCTATTCAGCCGTCATCAGCCAGGCTAGCTTGAATCCAGTGGCAAAGTGAGCAAGGGACCCACGTCTGGGCATACCCTGCCAACTTAGGGCGAACAAAGCGATACCAAAGGGGATGATGGACGGAGCGTTTGAGCTAATCAAACACTCACCCCCAGTCAACAGATCTGGGTTTAATCCATCATCATTCTTTAGCTCACTCCACCACCCCAGTTCAGACATGGCCATATGCAAATCAGTCTGACCCTGTGCCTCATGGGAACAGTCCAGCCCGAACTGCCAAGCCATGTCTTCCCTGGACCGGAAACAAGCATCCTGGGACCGGTTTCTGGCTATTCAGCCGTCATCAGCCAGGCTAGCTTGAATCCAGTGGCAAAGTGAGCAAGGGACCCACGTCTGGGCATACCCTGCCAACTTAGGGCGAACAAAGCGATACCAAAGGGGATGATGGACGGAGCGTTTGAGCTAATCAAACACTCACCCCCAGTCAACAGATCTGGGTTTAATCCATCATCATTCTTTAGCTCACTCCACCACCCCAGTTCAGACATGGCCATATGCAAATCAGTCTGACCCTGTGCCTCATGGGAACAGTCCAGCCCGAACTGCCAAGCCATGTCTTCCCTGGACCGGAAACAAGCATCCTGGGACCGGTTTCTGGCTATTCAGCCGTCATCAGCCAGGCTAGCTTGAATCCAGTGGCAAAGTGAGCAAGGGACCCACGTCTGGGCATACCCTGCCAACTTAGGGCGAACAAAGCGATACCAAAGGGGATGATGGACGGAGCGTTTGAGCTAATCAAACACTCACCCCCAGTCAACAGATCTGGGTTTAATCCATCATCATTCTTTAGCTCACTCCACCACCCCAGTTCAGACATGGCCATATGCAAATCAGTCTGACCCTGTGCCTCATGGGAACAGTCCAGCCCGAACTGCCAAGCCATGTCTTCCCTGGACCGGAAACAAGCATCCTGGGACCGGTTTCTGGCTATTCAGCCGTCATCAGCCAGGCTAGCTTGAATCCAGTGGCAAAGTGAGCAAGGGACCCACGTCTGGGCATACCCTGCCAACTTAGGGCGAACAAAGCGATACCAAAGGGGATGATGGACGGAGCGTTTGAGCTAATCAAACACTCACCCCCAGTCAACAGATCTGGGTTTAATCCATCATCATTCTTTAGCTCACTCCACCACCCCAGTTCAGACATGGCCATATGCAAATCAGTCTGACCCTGTGCCTCATGGGAACAGTCCAGCCCGAACTGCCAAGCCATGTCTTCCCTGGACCGGAAACAAGCATCCTGGGACCGGTTTCTGGCTATTCAGCCGTCATCAGCCAGGCTAGCTTGAATCCAGTGGCAAAGTGAGCAAGGGACCCACGTCTGGGCATACCCTGCCAACTTAGGGCGAACAAAGCGATACCAAAGGGGATGATGGACGGAGCGTTTGAGCTAATCAAACACTCACCCCCAGTCAACAGATCTGGGTTTAATCCATCATCATTCTTTAGCTCACTCCACCACCCCAGTTCAGACATGGCCATATGCAAATCAGTCTGACCCTGTGCCTCATGGGAACAGTCCAGCCCGAACTGCCAAGCCATGTCTTCCCTGGACCGGAAACAAGCATCCTGGGACCGGTTTCTGGCTATTCAGCCGTCATCAGCCAGGCTAGCTTGAATCCAGTGGCAAAGTGAGCAAGGGACCCACGTCTGGGCATACCCTGCCAACTTAGGGCGAACAAAGCGATACCAAAGGGGATGATGGACGGAGCGTTTGAGCTAATCAAACACTCACCCCCAGTCAACAGATCTGGGTTTAATCCATCATCATTCTTTAGCTCACTCCACCACCCCAGTTCAGACATGGCCATATGCAAATCAGTCTGACCCTGTGCCTCATGGGAACAGTCCAGCCCGAACTGCCAAGCCATGTCTTCCCTGGACCGGAAACAAGCATCCTGGGACCGGTTTCTGGCTATTCAGCCGTCATCAGCCAGGCTAGCTTGAATCCAGTGGCAAAGTGAGCAAGGGACCCACGTCTGGGCATACCCTGCCAACTTAGGGCGAACAAAGCGATACCAAAGGGGATGATGGACGGAGCGTTTGAGCTAATCAAACACTCACCCCCAGTCAACAGATCTGGGTTTAATCCATCATCATTCTTTAGCTCACTCCACCACCCCAGTTCAGACATGGCCATATGCAAATCAGTCTGACCCTGTGCCTCATGGGAACAGTCCAGCCCGAACTGCCAAGCCATGTCTTCCCTGGACCGGAAACAAGCATCCTGGGACCGGTTTCTGGCTATTCAGCCGTCATCAGCCAGGCTAGCTTGAATCCAGTGGCAAAGTGAGCAAGGGACCCACGTCTGGGCATACCCTGCCAACTTAGGGCGAACAAAGCGATACCAAAGGGGATGATGGACGGAGCGTTTGAGCTAATCAAACACTCACCCCCAGTCAACAGATCTGGGTTTAATCCATCATCATTCTTTAGCTCACTCCACCACCCCAGTTCAGACATGGCCATATGCAAATCAGTCTGACCCTGTGCCTCATGGGAACAGTCCAGCCCGAACTGCCAAGCCATGTCTTCCCTGGACCGGAAACAAGCATCCTGGGACCGGTTTCTGGCTATTCAGCCGTCATCAGCCAGGCTAGCTTGAATCCAGTGGCAAAGTGAGCAAGGGACCCACGTCTGGGCATACCCTGCCAACTTAGGGCGAACAAAGCGATACCAAAGGGGATGATGGACGGAGCGTTTGAGCTAATCAAACACTCACCCCCAGTCAACAGATCTGGGTTTAATCCATCATCATTCTTTAGCTCACTCCACCACCCCAGTTCAGACATGGCCATATGCAAATCAGTCTGACCCTGTGCCTCATGGGAACAGTCCAGCCCGAACTGCCAAGCCATGTCTTCCCTGGACCGGAAACAAGCATCCTGGGACCGGTTTCTGGCTATTCAGCCGTCATCAGCCAGGCTAGCTTGAATCCAGTGGCAAAGTGAGCAAGGGACCCACGTCTGGGCATACCCTGCCAACTTAGGGCGAACAAAGCGATACCAAAGGGGATGATGGACGGAGCGTTTGAGCTAATCAAACACTCACCCCCAGTCAACAGATCTGGGTTTAATCCATCATCATTCTTTAGCTCACTCCACCACCCCAGTTCAGACATGGCCATATGCAAATCAGTCTGACCCTGTGCCTCATGGGAACAGTCCAGCCCGAACTGCCAAGCCATGTCTTCCCTGGACCGGAAACAAGCATCCTGGGACCGGTTTCTGGCTATTCAGCCGTCATCAGCCAGGCTAGCTTGAATCCAGTGGCAAAGTGAGCAAGGGACCCACGTCTGGGCATACCCTGCCAACTTAGGGCGAACAAAGCGATACCAAAGGGGATGATGGACGGAGCGTTTGAGCTAATCAAACACTCACCCCCAGTCAACAGATCTGGGTTTAATCCATCATCATTCTTTAGCTCACTCCACCACCCCAGTTCAGACATGGCCATATGCAAATCAGTCTGACCCTGTGCCTCATGGGAACAGTCCAGCCCGAACTGCCAAGCCATGTCTTCCCTGGACCGGAAACAAGCATCCTGGGACCGGTTTCTGGCTATTCAGCCGTCATCAGCCAGGCTAGCTTGAATCCAGTGGCAAAGTGAGCAAGGGACCCACGTCTGGGCATACCCTGCCAACTTAGGGCGAACAAAGCGATACCAAAGGGGATGATGGATGGAGCGTTTGAGCTAATCAAACACTCACCCCCAGTCAACAGATCTGGGTTTAATCCATCATCATTCTTTAGCTCACTCCACCACCCCAGTTCAGACATGGCCATATGCAGATCAGTCTGACCCTGTGCCTCATGGGAACAGTCCAGCCCGAACTGCCAAGCCATGTCTTCCCTGGACCGGAAACAAGCATCCTGGGACCGGTTTCTGGCTATTCAGCCGTCATCAGCCAGGCTAGCTTGAATCCAGTGGCAAAGTGAGCAAGGGACCCACGTCTGGGCATACCCTGCCAACTTAGGGCGAACAAAGCGATACCAAAGGGGATGATGGACGGAGCGTTTGAGCTAATCAAACACTCACCTCCAGTCAACAGATCTGGGTTTAATCCATCATCATTCTTTAGCTCACTCCACCACCCCAGTTCAGACATGGCCATATGCAAATCAGTCTGACCCTGTGCCTCATGGGAACAGTCCAGCCTGAACTGCCAAGCCATGTCTTCCCTGGACCGGAAACAAGCATCCTGGGACCGGTTTCTGGCTATTCAGCCGTCATCAGCCAGGCTAGCTTGAATCCAGTGGCAAAGTGAGCAAGGGACCCACGTCTGGGCATACCCTGCCAACTTAGGGCGAACAAAGCGATACCAAAGGGGATGATGGACGGAGCGTTTGAGCTAATCAAACACTCACCCCCAGTCAACAGATCTGGGTTTAATCCATCATCATTCTTTAGCTCACTCCACCACCCCAGTTCAGACATGGCCATATGCAAATCAGTCTGACCCTGTGCCTCATGGGAACAGTCCAGCCCGAACTGCCAAGCCATGTCTTCCCTGGACCGGAAACAAGCATCCTGGGACCGGTTTCTGGCTATTCAGCCGTCATCAGCCAGGCTAGCTTGAATCCAGTGGCAAAGTGAGCAAGGGACCCACGTCTGGGCATACCCTGCCAACTTAGGGCGAACAAAGCGATACCAAAGGGGATGATGGACGGAGCGTTTGAGCTAATCAAACACTCACCCCCAGTCAACAGATCTGGGTTTAATCCATCATCATTCTTTAGCTCACTCCACCACCCCAGTTCAGACATGGCCATATGCAAATCAGTCTGACCCTGTGCCTCATGGGAACAGTCCAGCCCGAACTGCCAAGCCATGTCTTCCCTGGACCGGAAACAAGCATCCTGGGACCGGTTTCTGGCTATTCAGCCGTCATCAGCCAGGCTAGCTTGAATCCAGTGGCAAAGTGAGCAAGGGACCCACGTCTGGGCATACCCTGCCAACTTAAGGCGAACAAAGCGATACCAAAGGGGATGATGGACGGAGCGTTTGAGCTAATCAAACACTCACCCCCAGTCAACAGATCTGGGTTTAATCCATCATCATTCTTTAGCTCACTCCACCACCCCAGTTCAGACATGGCCATATGCAAATCAGTCTGACCCTGTGCCTCATGGGAACAGTCCAGCCCGAACTGCCAAGCCATGTCTTCCCTGGACCGGAAACAAGCATCCTGGGACCGGTTTCTGGCTATTCAGCCGTCATCAGCCAGGCTAGCTTGAATCCAGTGGCAAAGTGAGCAAGGGACCCACGTCTGGGCATACCCTGCCAACTTAGGGCGAACAAAGCGATACCAAAGGGGATGATGGACGGAGCGTTTGAGCTAATCAAACACTCACCCCCAGTCAACAGATCTGGGTTTAATCCATCATCATTCTTTAGCTCACTCCACCACCCCAGTTCAGACATGGCCATATGCAAATCAGTCTGACCCTGTGCCTCATGGGAACAGTCCAGCCCGAACTGCCAAGCCATGTCTTCCCTGGACCGGAAACAAGCATCCTGGGACCGGTTTCTGGCTATTCAGCCGTCATCAGCCAGGCTAGCTTGAATCCAGTGGCAAAGTGAGCAAGGGACCCACGTCTGGGCATACCCTGCCAACTTAGGGCGAACAAAGCGATACCAAAGGGGATGATGGACGGAGCGTTTGAGCTAATCAAACACTCACCCCCAGTCAACAGATCTGGGTTTAATCCATCATCATTCTTTAGCTCACTCCACCACCCCAGTTCAGACATGGCCATATGCAAATCAGTCTGACCCTGTGCCTCATGGGAACAGTCCAGCCCGAACTGCCAAGCCATGTCTTCCCTGGACCGGAAACAAGCATCCTGGGACCGGTTTCTGGCTATTCAGCCGTCATCAGCCAGGCTAGCTTGAATCCAGTGGCAAAGTGAGCAAGGGACCCACGTCTGGGCATACCCTGCCAACTTAGGGCGAACAAAGCGATACCAAAGGGGATGATGGACGGAGCGTTTGAGCTAATCAAACACTCACCCCCAGTCAACAGATCTGGGTTTAATCCATCATCATTCTTTAGCTCACTCCACCACCCCAGTTCAGACATGGCCATATGCAAATCAGTCTGACCCTGTGCCTCATGGGAACAGTCCAGCCCGAACTGCCAAGCCATGTCTTCCCTGGACCGGAAACAAGCATCCTGGGACCGGTTTCTGGCTATTCAGCCGTCATCAGCCAGGCTAGCTTGAATCCAGTGGCAAAGTGAGCAAGGGACCCACGTCTGGGCATACCCTGCCAACTTAGGGCGAACAAAGCGATACCAAAGGGGATGATGGACGGAGCGTTTGAGCTAATCAAACACTCAACCCCAGTCAACAGATCTGGGTTTAATCCATCATCATTCTTTAGCTCACTCCACCACCCCAGTTCAGACATGGCCATATGCAAATCAGTCTGACCCTGTGCCTCATGGGAACAGTCCAGCCTGAACTGCCAAGCCATGTCTTCCCTGGACCGGAAACAAGCATCCTGGGACCGGTTTCTGGCTATTCAGCCGTCATCAGCCAGGCTAGCTTGAATCCAGTGGCAAAGTGAGCAAGGGACCCACGTCTGGGCATACCCTGCCAACTTAGGGCGAACAAAGTGATACCAAAGGGGATGATGGATGGAGCGTTTGAGCTAATCAAACACTCACCCCCAGTCAACAGATCTGGGTTTAATCCATCATCATTCTTTAGCTCACTCCACCACCCCAGTTCAGACATGGCCATATGCAAATCAGTCTGACCCTGTGCCTCATGGGAACAGTCCAGCCCGAACTGCCAAGCCATGTCTTCCGTGGACCGGAAACAAGCATCCTGGGACCGGTTTCTGGCTATTCAGCCGTCATCAGCCAGGCTAGCTTGAATCCAGTGGCAAAGTGAGCAAGGGACCCACGTCTGGGCATACCCTGCCAATTTAGGGCGAACAAAGCGATACCAAAGGGGATGATGGACGGAGCGTTTGAGCTAATCAAACACTCACCCCCAGTCAACAGATCTGGGTTTAATCCATCATCATTCTTTAGCTCACTCCACCACCCCAGTTCAGACATGGCCATATGCAAATCAGTCTGACCCTGTGCCTCATGGGAACAATCCAGCCTGAACTGCCAAGCCATGTCTTCCCTGGACCGGAAACAAGCATCCTGGGACCGGTTTCTGGCTATTCAGCCGTCATCAGCCAGGCTAGCTTGAATCCAGTGGCAAAGTGAGCAAGGGACCCACGTCTGGGCATACCCTGCCAACTTAGGGCGAACAAAGCGATACCAAAGGGGATGGTGGACGGAGCGTTTGAGCTAATCAAACACTCACCCCCAGTCAACAGATCTGGGTTTAATCCATCATCATTCTTTAGCTCACTCCACCACCCCAGTTCAGACATGGCCATATGCAAATCAGTCTGACCCTGTGCCTCATGGGAACAGTCCAGCCTGAACTGCCAAGCCATGTCTTCCCTGGACTGGAAACAAGCATCCTGGGACCGGTTTCTGGCTATTCAGCCGTCATCAGCCAGGCTAGCTTGAATCCAGTGGCAAAGTGAGCAAGGGACCCACGTCTGGGCATACCCTGCCAACTTAGGGCGAACAAAGCGATACTAAAGGGGATGATGGACGGAGCATTTGAGATAATCAAACACTCACCCCCAGTCAACAGATCTGGGTTTAATCCATCATCATTCTTTAGCTCACTCCACCACCCCAGTTCAGACATGGCCATATGCAAATCAGTCTGACCCTGTGCCTCATGGGAACAGTCCAGCCTGAACTGCCAAGCCATGTCTTCCCTGGACCGGAAACATGCATCCTGGGACCGGTTTCTGGCTATTCAGCCGTCATCAGCCAGGCTAGCTTGAATCCAGTGGCAAAGTGAGCAAGGGACCCACATCTGGGCATACCCTGTCAACTTAGGGCAAACAAAGCGATACCAAAGGGGATGATGGACGGAGCGTTTGAGCTAATCAAACACTCACCCCCAGTCAACAGATCTGGGTTTAATCCATCATCATTCTTTAGCTCACTCCACCACCCCAGTTCAGACATGGCCATATGCAAATCAGTCTGACCCTGTGCCTCATGGGAACAGTCCAGCCTAAACTGCCAAGCCATGTCTTCCCTGGACCGGAAACAAGCATCCTGGGACCGGTTTCTGGCTATTCAGCCGTCATCAGCCAGGCTAGCTTGAATCCAGTGGCAAAGTGAGCAAGGGACCCACGTCTGGGCATACCCTGCCAACTTAGGGCGAACAAAGCGATACCAAAGGGGATGATGGACGGAGCGTTTGAGCTAATCAAACACTCACCCCCAGTCAACAGATCTGGGTTTAATCCATCATCATTCTTTAGCTCACTCCACCACCCCAGTTCAGACATGGCCATATGCAAATCAGTCTGACCTTGTGCCTCAAGGGAACAGTCCAGCCTGAACTGCCAAGCCATGTCTTCCCTGGACCGGAAACAAGCATCCTGGGACCGGTTTCTGGCTATTCAGCCGTCATCAGCCAGGCTAGCTTGAATCCAGTGGCATATGCATATGGCTGGGTTCAAACTGGAATGGCATGGTGAGCAAAAAATCGATGGATTTAGGCCCAGATCTCTGTACTGGGGTGAATGTATGACATTGTTCTGCATTCTGTCCATCAATTGTTGTTTTTGCATTTGTCACCCCGAGTGGGACGGGTATGCCTAGACGTGGGTCCCGTGCTCTCCATGCCACTGGAATCAAGCTATCCTGGCTGAAGAGGGGTGAAACCCCGAAACCGGTCCTAGGATGCTTGTTTCCAGTCCAGGAGGACCTGGCTTGGCAGTTCGGGCTGGACTGTTCCCATGAGGCACAGGGTCAAGACTGATTTGCATTCTGTCCATCAATTGTTGTTTTTGCATTTGTCGTCCCTGAGACTTCAGCAGGAGGCAAGCTCTTTTCTCAAGCCCTTGGAGATCCTTCACAAGTTGAATAAAAGTGCACACAAAGTCCTCGCCTCTAGTCAGGGTAGGGGGGTACACTCCTAAAATAACCCCTGCTCACCCCCTTGGTAGCTTGGCACGAGCAGACAGGCTTATCTCAGAGGCAGTGTGTAAAGCATTTGTGAACACATACAGTAATCTAGTGACAACACTACAGATGGACACCACACAAGTTGTATTATAAAAATAAGTATCTTTTATATAGATTTAACACAAGACCACAAACAACAAAAATCCACAATACTGTACTTAAAATGGTAGGTTTAGCTTAGTTCTCTTCAGTTCTTAAAATGCGACACTTTGAGTCAATGTACCTTACGATGCGTCACGTTTCTACAATGAAAGTGTTGCAGAGATGGAGATGCGACAAAGTTCTGGTGCAAAGAAATAAAGACGTCAAGTTCTTCCTGATGCGGCACACTTCTCCGATGTTGCGAGAAGTCTCGACTCGATGCGTCAGCTGCAGCGGCGACACCCTTGTTCCGTGATGCGACAACAGCGGCTTTGGCGGCGACCCTCTTCTCCGACGCTGCGAGACGCTTCCGCTCGATGCGACAACTGCAGCGGCGACACCCTTGTTTTGTGATGCGACGGCAGCAGCTCCGACGGCGGCACGCTTCTTCGTGGATGCGAGGCGCTTCTCTCGATGCGGTGCAATGCGAAAGCTACAGCGGCAACATCTACGATGCGACGGCAGCGGCTGCGACGGCGACACGCTTCTTCCTCGATGCGGGACTCTTCTCTTGATGCGGTGCAATGCGACAGCTACAGCGGTGACATCTACGATGCGACGGCAGCGGCTGCGATGGCGACACGCTTCTTCGGTGTTGCGGGACGTTTCTTGAGATGCGGTGCAATGCGACAGCTACAGCGGTGTCATCTCCGTGATGCGACGGCAGCGGCTGCGACGGCGACACGCTTCTCCCTCTTGAGTCGCGCTTCCAGCTCCTTGCGACACGCAGTCCCTTCAGAAGGCCCAAAACAGCAGCAGGCACTTCCAAAGGATTCTTGGGGAGCTGGTGGTTGAAGTCTGTTGTCCCTGAGACTTCAGCAGGAGGCAAGCTCTTTTCTCAAGCCCTTGGAGATCCTTCACAAGTTGAATAAAAGTGCACACAAAGTCCTTTCTCCTTCCTTTGGCAGTCAGGCAACCACTGCAGGCAGATCCCTCTAGCTTAGGGATAGTCCTCTCCTCAGTTTCTTCTGGTTCCTCTCCTCAGCAAAGGTTTCTTCTTGTTTCCCAAAGTGATCTAATTTCCTAGGGGTCTGGGTCCCCTTTTTATACACAGTTTCTCTTTGTTCTCTGAAGGCAGAGAGGCCTCTGCCTAGTCCAAAACCAGTTCTGGTCAGTCCTGGAGCACTTTGTTTTTCTGACTCCTTCTTTCCTTTCAGAATGTGGGGCAGAGTGCTCAGCCGCCCGGCAGGAGGTGGAGCCAGCATTGTGGAAGGCAGGCACAGCCCTATTCAGACCCAGGTGCAACTCCTCCCTCCACTCTGGATGCTGATCTTTCTATTCAGCCCTGTGCTGACTCACCCTGTCTCCTGTAGCCACCCCAGCCCCTGTCACTCAATCTCCAGACAAGGAATACACAACCTAGCAGAGGCAGGCTTGGAAGTTTAGGCAAGAAAATACCCACTTTCTAAAAGTGGTATTTTCAAACACAGAATGTTAAAACCAACTTCACTAAAAGATGTATTTTATCATTCTGAGTTCAGGCATACTAAATTCGTTTTTCTACCATGTTCCCTGGGTCAGTTCTGACTAGAAGGTGTAATAGTCAGTCTGCCCATTCTGGCCTATGGGGAGCAGGTAGCCTTGCAATAGTGAAAAACGAAAATGGCTGTAATTCACTATTAGGACATGCCACACACACCAGGGCATGTCCTACCTTATAATTACAATGCACCCTGCCCTCGGGCCTACTTTAGGGGTGACCAACATGTAGTAAAGGGAAGGTTTAGGGACTGGTAAGTGGGTGCACTCACCAAGTCGACATGGCAGCCCTAGGCTGCACACAGGCTCTGCGATGGCAGGCCTGGGACACATTTTATAAGCCGCTTCTGTGGGTGGCACAACCAGTGCTGCAAGCCCACCAGCGGCATTGGATTTACAAGCCCTGGGCACACTCAGTGCACTGTACTAGGGACTGACAAGTAAACCAATCATCCAATCATGGAGTCACTAATACATAACACAATTTATCATAGGGAGCACTTGCACTGTGGCACTGAATAGCAGTGGCACAGTGCCCAAAGCATCTAACACCAGCAAAAACAGATCAGTAACATAGGAGGCATCATAAAAATTGGAAGGGAGTCCCACGCCAAGGATGCCAGGTCTAACACGTGTCCCCTCCAGCTGAAATGTGTGGAGAACTACCCTACCTCAGGGGAGTTCTCTTCACTAAGGCGGAAAAATCTGGACAGACCATCAGCATTGGCGTGTTCTGTACCAGGACGGTGTTCCACCGTGAAATCCATCCCCTCAAGGGAAATGGACCATCTCAACAGCTTTGGATTCTCACCCCTCATCTGCATCAACCATCTGAGGGGCCTGTGGTCTGTCTGAACCCGGAAGTGAGTCCCAAACAGGTATGGTCTCAGCTTCTTCAGTGCCCAGACCACAGCAAATGCCTCATGCTCAATAGCACTCCACCTCTGTTCCCGTGGTAGTAACCTCCTACTGATGAAGGCTACGGGTTGATCTAGGCCCTCCTCATTCATCTGTGACAGAACAGCCCCCACACCATGCTCTGATGCATCTGTTTGTACTACGAACTCTTTGGAGAAGTTGGGTGCCAGGAGCACGGGTGCCGTGCACATGGCAGTTTTCAGGGCCTCAAAAGCTTTCTGACAGGTGTCAGTCCAAATCACTTTCCTGGGCTGCTTCTTGGAAGTCAGCTCTGTCAGGGGCGCAACAATGCTGCCATACCCCTTGACAAACCTCCTGTAGTAACCCGTGAGTCCTAAGAAGGCTCTCACCTCTGTCTGGGTTTTGGGGGGTTCCCAATTCAGGATGGTTTCAATTTTGGGTTGTAGGGGCGCCACCTGGCCGCTCCCCACCTGGTGTTCCAAGTACACCACGGAACCCTGCCCGATCTGGCACTTACTCGCCTTGATCGTGAGGCCTGCTCTCCGCAGCGCCATCAACACTTCCCAGAGGTGGCGCAGATGTTCTTCCCAACTGGCGCTGAACACTGCGATGTCATCCAGGTAGGCGGCACTGAACGAGTCCAGTCCAGCCAACACCTGGTTGACCAACCTCTGGAAGGTGGCAGGGGCATTCTTCATCCCAAAGGGCATCACCCGGAAGTGGTAGTGCCCATCTGGTGTGGAGAATGCTAACCTCTCTCTTGCCCCATCAGTCAAGGCGATCTGCCAGTACCCAGACGTCAAGTCAAACGTGCTGAGGTACTGGGCAGCCCCTAGCCGATCTATGAGCTCATCAGCTCTGGGGATGGGGTGCGCATCAGTCCTGGTGACTGAATTGAGCCCTCGGTAGTCCACACAGAACCGGAGTTCTGGTGTGGCACCCGGTGCGGCAGCCTTTGGGACCAAGACCACTGGGCTGGCCCAAGGACTGTTACAGGACTCAATCACCCCTAACGCAAGCATTTTGGAGACCTCCTCCTTGATGCAAGCTCTCACACTGTCAGTCACCCTGTGAGATTTGTGCTTCACAGGTGTACTGTCCCCAGTGTCCACATCATGGATGCACCAATCTGTGACACCGGGAACCAGGGAGAACAGATCAGAAAACTGTCCCAGCAACTGGCGGCAGTCATTCTGTTGCTCAGGGGTCAGGGTGGAAGAGAGGTTGACACCATCCACTGACCCATCTTGCTCTGTTGCTGACAGGAGGTCAGGAAGAGGCTCGGTCTCCTCCTCCATCCCAGCATCTGTCGCTAAGAGCATGCCCACTTGGGACCTCTCCAAGTGGGGCTTCAGGCGGTTGACATGCAGGACCCTCAAGGGGCTCCTGGGAGACCGCAAGTCCACCAAGTAGGTAACCTGACTTTTGCGCTCTACAACCTCAAATGGTCCGGTCCACTTATCCTGGAGCGCGCAGGGCTCCACTGGGGCCATGACCCACACTTTCTGACCAGGCTGAAGCTCTACCAGAGTGGCATTCTGGTCGTACCACCGCTTCATCTCCTCCTGGCTGGCTTCCAGATTCGCTTCAGCGAGTTGCCTGAAACGCCTAGTTTGGTTCCTAAAGGCCAGCATGTAACTGTATACATCCTGGGGAGGTTTCCTGGGAGATTGCTCCCAGCCTTCTTTGACCAAACTTAGAGGTCCTCTTACTGGGTGTCCATAGAGAAGCTCAAAGGGACTGAACCCTAGAGATTTCTGTGGCACCTCACGGTAAGCAAAGAGCAGGCATGGTAAGAGGACGTCCCACTTACGCCTCATAGGTTCCTCGAGACCCATAATCATGCCTTTGAGGGTTCGGTTGAACCTTTCAACCAATCCATTTCCTTGGGGGTGGTAAGGAGTGGTAAACTTGTAGGTTACCCCACACTCCTGCCACAGGGACTTCATATACTTGGAAATGAAGTTGGTCCCCCGGTCAGACACTACCTCGCTAGGGAATCCCACTCGGGAGAAAATTCCCATCAGTGCTCGTCCCACCACGGGGGCCGTCACTGTCCTCAGAGATATGGCTTCCGGGTACCGGGTGGCATGGTCCACCAAGACCAGGATGAACCTGTTGCCCATGGCTGTCTTGGGGTCCAGTGGCCCCACAATGTCAATACCCACCCGTTCAAAGGGGGTGCTGACTACAGGGAATGGCTGGAGAGGAGCCTTGCGCTTCCTCCCACTCTTTCCACTTGCCTGGCAAGTCTGACATATCCTGCAGTGAGTGTCTGAACTCCTGCGCATTTGGGGCCAATACAAGTGGGTGACAAGCCTCTCAAAGGTCTTGTCCTGCCCCAAATGTCCTGCCAATGGAACATCATGAGCCAGCCCCAGTAGGAAGGCTCTGAGGCACTCTTATCAGTCAAGGAAAGGTTCATCATCAAACAGTGATTCCAGCAGTGGCAGCTGGAGCAATAAGAACTCGAGACATAACACACGCCCCATGTACCAACCATACAATATGCCACCATATCAGGGTCCTCAATTTTGGCAATACCCTATGTACCAACAGGGTCCTCCGCCCTTTTTCCAGCCGATTAATGAACCCCCTTTTTAGACAGAGGTTGGGGCAGAGGAAGAGGGCACAGAAGAGGGCAACATCAAAAAAGAGTACAGTGGAAAGAACAACCGATACGTCCAGTAGAGACAAGGAGTCAGACAAGGGGGAGGAGAAATTGATTATCAATCTCTCCCACAGGGTTCTGACACCTATAGAAGAAGGTGTATTACAGAAAGGGCTTGGTTTTGTACCTACCCCGAGAGTAGACAAATTTCGTGAGACATGTGAGATTCAAGGTTTTTTCCGCAAGGTACGGCTAAAAGCCTTTTTTCAGGATAAACCTTTGCCTGAGAAGAGTGATTCAGGATTACATAAACCTTCGACTTTCACACCCCACAGTGGAATGGTACCCCCGAAGTCCTGACTTTTGAACAGGCGGTGCTGAAGGATTTTGATAGGGGTACCACCCCTGTACCATTCTATAATCTGTCATCCAGTGAAATGTCAGCCGTCAGGGCTCTGGCGGATGACCCTAGCATTACTATCAAACAGGCGGATAAGGGTGGAGCGACGGTTATTATGTCTACTCATGACTATGATACAGAATGCAAGCGGCAGCTGAGCAACCGGAGGTACTATACTCCATTGAGAGAGGACCCTACTCCCGATTAAGCACTACCATCTCCTCTATGGTATTCTCAGCCGAGTCAGAGGGCTGGATCAATAAAAAGAGGCTGACTTTCTCATTACCACTGACCCAAAAATTCCCTATTTTTATATCCTCCCCAAAATTCACAAGGAGGTGAACCCTGTCCCTGGTAGACCTATTGTCTCAGGGATCGGGTCTATTTTGGAACCCTTATCTAGGTTTTGTGATCACTTTCTCCAACCTCTCGTAAGAGCCACCCCCTCATTTGTGAAAGATACAACTGATGTTCTACGACTACTCGAGGGGGTCCAGCATCCGGAGGACATCAATTTTTTATTGACTTTGGATGTTGAGGCCCTCTATACTAATATCCCCCAAAGGGCCACTCTTGAGGTGGTGGAGGACGTATTCAGCCGAGAGGACTGGATTTCCCCTACTCCGGCGGCATTTATACTGGAGTGTGCCACATTGGCACTAACAGAAAATTTCTTTGAGTATAACAAACAACTATTCCATCAAACGCAAGGCACTTCGATGGGCAGTACTTTCGCGCCGAGTCTGGCGTGTCTGTACATGGCTGCATTTGAGGAGAGGGAGATTTACCATCATAACAATCCATACTTAGCGAATATTCGTGTCTGGAAGAGGTTCATTGATGATATATTGGTCCTGTGGAAAGGAGACCGCAGTACATGCGATGAATTTTGCATTTGGATCAATACTCTGAACCCCTTCTTGAAATTTACGAGTACCATTTCGGAGACTAGTGTACCCTTCCTCGATCTGTTGGTGAGGCTGGGGGATGGGCTCATCACTACTACTCTCTATCGCAAACCAACAGATAAAAACAGTTTGCTTTTATTCAGTAGCCACCATCCTAGAGCACTGAAACAAAATCTTCCATTTGGTCAATTCCTTCGGATAAGAAGGAATTGTAGTTCACTGATGGACTACCTCACTGAATCAGATACTTTGGCTCGAGACCTGCGACAGAGGGATTATCCTCAACACACTGTGTCACTCTCTCGCAAAAGAGCCAGAAATAACAATCGGGAAAGTTTACTTGAAAGCGTACAAAAGGATCCCGACACAACGATCACCTGTGTGACCACGTTCACACCTGACTCAAATCGAGTAAGGGGCATCATTAAGAAACACTGGGGTATTCTGAACACTGGAGCTTTAAATCTTCCTATCCCCAGATTTGCATTCAAACGCACTAGTAACTTAAAAGACATGCTCATACACACACGACCATGTGCCCAGGAAACCAATGTACAAAGGGGACTATGGGATCTACCGCCCGTAGTTGGCCATTTCCCATGTGGGACTTGTTCGGTCTGTCCGCTTACTAAGACCACAAAAGAAATTACATTCAGGAATGGGGTCAAATGGGTCCTTAAGAGGCACACCAATTGTAACACGAACAATTGCATTTATGTATTGACCTGTCCGTGTGGACTCCTTTATGTAGGGATGACGACCAGACCGGTGAAAGTCCGGATGACAGAACACAGGAGCAACTTTAGGTGTCATAGAACCAACACCAAGATGACGAACCACTTTGAATATCTTAAACACCCTCCTGACTCCTTTCGGTGGGTAGTTTTGGAAGCTCACCCGGGATGCACCGTGACACTCTGTTCCGTATTGAACAGAGGTGGGTGCTTAGGTTGTCCTCTGATAGGGAGGGACTCAATGAGGACATACCTTGGAGTTTGCTGACGTGATACATCTAGTGATGTACTGGCTCCACTTTTACCTTTCTAAATTCTGTGACTTGATACTGTTACTGGCACCACAATTCTCTAGATACTACCACCAACATACGCTACATTGACATCAGTCATGAGTAGTTTTTAGGTAGTTACGCGATCCTCACCAACTAATATCACTAGGGTTTTTACCCCTTGTTTGTGGCCATTAATACATAAGGTTATCCCCTTTTATCTCCGTTTGTATCTTTTATCCTATTCTGCCATAGACACCCTGGGTTGACTATATGGGCAGGTTCTGCACTTTACAGTAACCATGTCGATCATTGGTGGGTCTTGATCCACATTCCTGTAGGTACGCGTTCCCCGCATCTACATGTTAGCCTTGCTATTCTAGCTATACTACCAGTAGACACTCGTTCCTTGGTGGCAATTATGCTACATTTGGGGCCACCACCACTGACGTAAACACATAGTGTGTTCCAATATGGCAACCCGGAAGTGGAGTCTGACGTTCTAGTTGTTGCCCCCATCGTGCTACCGGAAGTCCCGCCTACATTTCTGACCAACCGGGAATATCACTCGCACTCGTGTGCGTAGAGACATCCATCCGGGTTCGGCAGAGTGTGGGGTAGGTCGCCCGTGAACAGACGGAACTGACAACGTGAGTACTGGGTATTGGGGTGAGTCCTTGAGTGGGGGACGTGTCTGCCTTTACTTGGACCTCCAATAGGGTATTCTGTGGCGATTGAGCAGAGTGTCAGTATGGCGGGACCTGCCTTGCTGTGTCCCGCTCCCTCCTTCCTGCTACGGCGGATATTGGAGTCTACGTTATCGCCCGAGTGAGTTTTTCCACTGTGCATACTTAGGAGGTATTGGCGACGCTGCGTGGTCTTGGTTCCGGTACATTGAGCTCACTCTTTTTACGCTACTCTTCCCTTGTGTTCGTTGCACCAATTGGTTGCCGGCGATATCGGGGGGTGCCAGTGGCACGTTGGAATATACCACCCTCAATCATATGGCCGAGGTGATTAGCTGGAACCCGCGGTATGAGACACCCCTGTTGTACCGCCGACTACCATTGGGCAGTTGACACCGTGTTTTCATAGCAAAGGCTATCGGAATCTTAATGGGCTAGTCCACTCTTGGGCCCGGGTTTTGGTAACATCCAGCTTAGGTGTGGGTCTTGTGTGTTCACATGTATGTTGGGGTCAACATTATGTGAGCGTCTACTCATTTCCGATGCCTTAACTTGATCCCTCTCCCTCCCATATTAATTGTTAATATCCATAGGACACTGAATCTTGCAGTGTTTTTACCTGCCGTGACATCTTGGTGGTTTGAGCTGACCCAAGTTTGGGTGAGTGTTCTAGTATACTGTATATATCTACATCTTCCTTACTACTTCTGTTTTTATCAAATTCACAATGTGCACTAGCACATACATTTTGAGATGAAGCATGCTCACATCTCACGTGTGGTTTGCAATGTCACAATAGCATGGTCAATAATTGTACTTTCGCAATAAGGTTGAATTGCAGACTACAGTAGAACTTTGTATTAATCACTATGATTCTTTTTTCCTACAGGCAGTGTTATTGATCGACAGGTACCACTTTATAGGGTGCTGTATGAGTGGTCACTGAACTGTGTATTTATAGACCACCAACCATAAAGTGTAGAATGTCGATAGTAGGTCCTGAAGAATTGCCGTTAAATTAACATTAGGCATGAAACATGTTGGCCTGAGCTTTAGCACACAATCCTGCAATCCTTGGGCAGGCGTGTGCGCCTTTTCTATTTTTAATCAGGTTAGTGACCACAGTCATTAAAATAGTTTTGGGTGGTTCACTATTCCTGTTTTAGATTTCACACAATTCACATCTACACTCACTAGGGCCCTTACACGCACTACACCCTACGGCTAAGAAAAAGATCTCCGCCAAGAAGGCCCCACCACGGGTGCCGATCGGGTATTGCAGCGCCGACCCGATAAGGAGCAGACCCAGTGATGAAGCAAGACACCTAGCTGGCTGGGTGTGTGAGGGTCTTTTTCTGAAAGGAGATAAGCATTTCTCCGATTTCTACTAGCACCCACATGCCTCTTGTATAACCTTGATCTGCAGGATCTTTTAGGAACAGCATACCCTTTCTTGTTGTGCTTACGTGGGCCTGTATGCTGGACCTTTTCTATTGGCCCTTAGTCCCTCCTTGTTGTCTTACTGCTTGCACGGGTCACCCCCGTGGGACTGTACTCTTAGGTTACCAGGAGGTTGCAACTGGTACCCCTGGCCCATATTAGAGACTATAGAATAAGTGTATTCTTGGTCTCCTTGCTGAGTCCTGCCCCTCCTAGTTTTAGGATGGAGGATTACCAAGGACTTTCTTTTGGCGATGAAGTAGCAACAGATATTCTTAGAACACCATCTTTGCTAGGAACTGATGGTAGCTTGGCTACCGGTAGCCAGTCTGACGACTGGATTTCCCTGTCCACCTTGAAACGCGAGTGGCTCAAGATAACACTCCATGGAGCCATGATGACCGAATATCTACGGGCTAATATAGCCCCTAATGGCTTAATTGTTAGCAATTTTCCACGCCTCTTTTGGAGGATACAGTCTTTAAGAAAGAGTGGTCCCTAGTAGCATGGAAATGCACTAGGGACTGGCTCATTCTTATCATCAATACCGCTAAAAGGATAGCAGATGCCCTCTTGATTCGGATACAAATGGCAGAGGGAGCTATCAAAGTAACTGTCCAAACAACTATGTATAAGACCAAACTAGCAGAAATTAATGCGGAAATTGCGGACAATAGAGAATACCTCATGAAACAAAAGATTGGCAAACTCCAAAAGGATATTCAAAAATTTGATAAAGAAAAAGTATATCCTTATTTGAAAGCAGACTACACCGCATCTGGTGAAGGTTACTCTTCAGATGATAACTCTTATCAGTCAAGGAAAGGTTCATCATCAAACAGTGATTCCAGCAGTGGCAGCTGGAGCAATAAGAACTCGAGACATAACACACGCCCCATGTACCAACCATACAATATGCCACCATATCAGGGTCCTCAATTTTGGCAATACCCTATGTACCAACAGGGTCCTCCGCCCTTTTTCCAGCCGATTAATGAACCCCCTTTTTAGACAGAGGTTGGGGCAGAGGAAGAGGGCACAGAAGAGGGCAACATCAAAAAAGAGTACAGTGGAAAGAACAACCGATACGTCCAGTAGAGACAAGGAGTCAGACAAGGGGGAGGAGAAATTGATTATCAATCTCTCCCACAGGGTTCTGACACCTATAGAAGAAGGTGTATTACAGAAAGGGCTTGGTTTTGTACCTACCCCGAGAGTAGACAAATTTCGTGAGACATGTGAGATTCAAGGTTTTTTCCGCAAGGTACGGCTAAAAGCCTTTTTTCAGGATAAACCTTTGCCTGAGAAGAGTGATTCAGGATTACATAAACCTTCGACTTTCACACCCCACAGTGGAATGGTACCCCCGAAGTCCTGACTTTTGAACAGGCGGTGCTGAAGGATTTTGATAGGGGTACCACCCCTGTACCATTCTATAATCTGTCATCCAGTGAAATGTCAGCCGTCAGGGCTCTGGCGGATGACCCTAGCATTACTATCAAACAGGCGGATAAGGGTGGAGCGACGGTTATTATGTCTACTCATGACTATGATACAGAATGCAAGCGGCAGCTGAGCAACCGGAGGTACTATACTCCATTGAGAGAGGACCCTACTCCCCGATTAAGCACTACCATCTCCTCTATGGTATTCTCAGCCGAGTCAGAGGGCTGGATCAATAAAAAGAGGCTGACTTTCTCATTACCACTGACCCAAAAATTCCCTATTTTTATATCCTCCCCAAAATTCACAAGGAGGTGAACCCTGTCCCTGGTAGACCTATTGTCTCAGGGATCGGGTCTATTTTGGAACCCTTATCTAGGTTTTGTGATCACTTTCTCCAACCTCTCGTAAGAGCCACCCCCTCATTTGTGAAAGATACAACTGATGTTCTACGACTACTCGAGGGGGTCCAGCATCCGGAGGACATCAATTTTTATTGACTTTGGATGTTGAGGCCCTCTATACTAATATCCCCCAAAGGGCCACTCTTGAGGTGGTGGAGGACGTATTCAGCCGAGAGGACTGGATTTCCCCTACTCCGGCGGCATTTATACTGGAGTGTGCCACATTGGCACTAACAGAAAATTTCTTTGAGTATAACAAACAACTATTCCATCAAACGCAAGGCACTTCGATGGGCAGTACTTTCGCGCCGAGTCTGGCGTGTCTGTACATGGCTGCATTTGAGGAGAGGGAGATTTACCATCATAACAATCCATACTTAGCGAATATTCGTGTCTGGAAGAGGTTCATTGATGATATATTGGTCCTGTGGAAAGGAGACCGCAGTACATGCGATGAATTTTGCATTTGGATCAATACTCTGAACCCCTTCTTGAAATTTACGAGTACCATTTCGGAGACTAGTGTACCCTTCCTCGATCTGTTGGTGAGGCTGGGGGATGGGCTCATCACTACTTCTCTCTCGCAAACCAACAGATAAAAACAGTTTGCTTTTATTCAGTAGCCACCATCCTAGAGCACTGAAACAAAATCTTCCATTTGGTCAATTCCTTCGGATAAGAAGGAATTGTAGTTCACTGATGGACTACCTCACTGAATCAGATACTTTGGCTCGAGACCTGCGACAGAGGGATTATCCTCAACACACTGTGTCACTCTCTCGCAAAAGAGCCAGAAATAACAATCGGGAAAGTTTACTTGAAAGCGTACAAAAGGATCCCGACACAACGATCACCTGTGTGACCACGTTCACACCTGACTCAAATCGAGTAAGGGGCATCATTAAGAAACACTGGGGTATTCTGAACACTGGAGCTTTAAATCTTCCTATCCCCAGATTTGCATTCAAACGCACTAGTAACTTAAAAGACATGCTCATACACACACGACCATGTGCCCAGGAAACCAATGTACAAAGGGGACTATGGGATCTACCGCCCGTAGTTGGCCATTTCCCATGTGGGACTTGTTCGGTCTGTCCGCTTACTAAGACCACAAAAGAAATTACATTCAGGAATGGGGTCAAATGGGTCCTTAAGAGGCACACCAATTGTAACACAAACAATTGCATTTATGTATTGACCTGTCCGTGTGGACTCCTTTATGTAGGGATGACGACCAGACCGGTGAAAGTCCGGATGACAGAACACAGGAGCAACTTTAGGTGTCATAGAACCAACACCAAGATGACGAACCACTTTGAATATCTTAAACACCCTCCTGACTCCTTTCGGTGGGTAGTTTTGGAAGCTCACCCCGGGATGCACCGTGACACTCTGTTCCGTATTGAACAGAGGTGGGTGCTTAGGTTGTCCTCTGATAGGGAGGGACTCAATGAGGACATACCTTGGAGTTTGCTGACGTGATACATCTAGTGATGTACTGGCTCCACTTTTACCTTTCTAAATTCTGTGACTTGATACTGTTACTGGCACCACAATTCTCTAGATACTACCACCAACATACGCTACATTGACATCAGTCATGAGTAGTTTTTAGGTAGTTACGCGATCCTCACCAACTAATATCACTAGGGGTTTTTACCCCTTGTTTGTGGCCATTAATACATAAGGTTATCCCCTTTTATCTCCGTTTGTATCTTTTATCCTTGTCATAAGGTTTCTGCACATACACAGAGCTATGCACAGGAAAATGGGACCCCGGAATACAGTGGTTTGCCACCATATACCGTAGCACCCAAAAACCCCAACCCAACTAGCTTAGCATCCCATTAGCACCCAAGTACTAATGTTTGGACAACCCAGAACACGGTATCTTTATCTCAGGACTCGCAGAAGCAAGAACACTCTTTCGTCACTCACTCGTACTTGTCCACAAGATGCGTAGGAAGAGACACTGGATAGGTTAAAATGTTTATTCCAACTTACGTGCTCTAATGTACAGTACACGTGTCAGTACTAATAGCATAATGCATATGACTAATATAAGCAGCATGGTTACAATTCCATAGAATACAAACGGGGAAAGCATGTCATAACTCAGTGGATAAATGTCTAAATAACATTACCACCCTCCCCGTGCAGTAAGATAGTTTATTATACAAATAGAAGACCTCTGGGCTTTGACTAGCGAACCCCATACCTCAGTCTCTAGATGCAGAATTACATCAGCAGGACATCATAGCTCTTCTCACTGAAAGGGATTTCTCCAAGTGTGTTAAGCGCTAGTAAACCACAGTATTAAAAGCATACCGAATTCTTCATGGCAATTGCACCTAATGTTATGTCTGGGTGCGCGAGACTGGCCATATCAGGAAGAACCAAAATACATTGTTATGCGACCTTGTACATGTTTGTGCAGACTGAGCCCAAAAAGGTGAACAACAGAAAATGCAGACAGTGCAGAAGAACTTGGCACGAGCAAAGGGCGAGGGGAGCCCGGCTCAGTGTAACGTGCGCAAAGAAAAGCAGCATGGCAGCCAGGCCTAGGCCAACATAACAAGGCAGGTAACAATCCACAAGACACCCTCCCTGGTCAGTCCAGCGGCCAGGACAGAGGCCCAGCAGAGGAAAAACACAGCCGCTGGAGCACAGGGAGCGCCCAAACGGCGAAGGGCAGGTCAATCCATGAAAGTGTAAGTGCAGAGAAAAGCCATACCCTCCAAGAGTTCATCATTGGAATTGTCAAAAAACATAGATGCCATCCAATCCATGAGATCAAAAGAGCAGGAATGCTCCTCAACAAAGGGAGCATCCAGAAGCAATGCGGGACAGCTTGCGTGATGATCGAAACAGCTTCGTTGTAGGAGATCCTGGGCAGCCGCCCAGATATCCCATTGCGCCAAAATCCCCAGTGCAGCCGCACGCGCCATACAGCCAGCAACGGAACAGTCCTGCTCATGGGCCTCTAAGGGACCCATCAACTGAACAAAATCCGGAACAGACAATGACGAATTGGAGAGGCAATAATCCAGAGTCCAGGTGAAAGGACAGCGGACACAAGTCATCACAGGTTGCACGCAAGTGAAATACGCAAAGCGAAATGAAAGAGTATATGACACACTCAGTGTCGCCAATGGCAAGACACCAAAACCGGCCAAAAGGCGCTCACGGAGCAGCTGGAGGCGTTCTGGATCGAGCAGGTCCCATCGGGGAGCAGCCATTGCGCAGAAAGCAAATTAAGAGCAAGACACCAGCCGCTAAAGCGAGGATCAATGGGAAACCGCCAAAGACACTGGAAAAAATAGAATGTATGAAAGCCGGGATGGCACCAAAAATAGTTTGGAAGGAGGACACCAAGCCCGACCCCACGACCTTAAAAAGTGTACTAGGCCTTCAGTGTTAGATGCGTTAAAAATACGATGTATTAACTCCCCAAAATGTTGGGCGAGATTAGTGTTTAAAAGGGCCTGTATTTCACTGTGGGTACTCGCCACCTGGAGAATGAATGTCTCCCGGGCGGACGTGAGCATAACTTCCTCGTTTAATAATAGTGCCTTTATTCTGCTCAGTCTATTGAAATCTGCTTCCATGGTAGGGATGGAAGGCCAAATAGAGATATCAACCTTGCCATGAGGGGAGGAAAAAGCACATTTTTGCAGCAGACAACCCTGTGCGAAACTGTTACAATGTAAGGAATGCCAGCTTGCAGGCCACAACAGTTTTCGTTATTTAAAAGTAAATAACTACCATTGGAAAGGAGAGTGAAAGTAGGAGAAATAACAGGAGCAGGAATACCTTTCAGCACACAAGCAAGATTAGGAGCGGAAACGCTACATGAGCCATGCAATTTAATGTGTTTACAAATAAGCGAATGACCCATAGTCGAGTCGCAGTACTCCCCGTGAGAAAGACTTCCTTGCCGTCCCGAAGGCATTTATACATGAAAGGCAAGGACCAGAGTTCATGCAGGAAAGCACTGCCCAAGGGCCGGTAACGGCCCACAGGATAATGTTTCATGCACGAGTCAAATTCAAATAAGGAAAAAGGTAAAGCGATAACCCCATGAACTAGCCACACAGCAGAATCGAGTTCTGCAACAGAGAACGGCAAAGGATCCATCTTTTCGATATGTGATAAAGTGTAAGTTGCATCTTTCATGGACATGAATTGCTGTTTGTCAGTTAAGTTAAAAGGTAGAAACAAGGCAGAGGTGTTCAAAAAATGCCAAGGCACTTTACCTAACTTAAGCGTTTGTAAAGTCCATGCAAACTGCATAACCGAACGCAATTGATTCTGACCATGATATAACACAGAAACATCATCTTGTACAATATCAACAACAGAGGACACAATATTCTCTAAAGTATAAATGCGAGAAGACAGGGTATTAATACTATTGTCAACAACAGCAAGCACCTTTTCCAAATTTGCTTGATCTATTTCCCGAAGACGGGAAGCAGCTTCCATTTGTGATAGCTTCCAGAGTTCATTATATGTTTCATAAATGAATCTTTTAGGTCGGGGACCACGAGGTCCCAAAACAAAGTTGGACAGATCAATATTGCCTGAAAGGAGGGACAAATGTTGTTTAACAGAATCAAGGGACGAATGTTGCAGCCATTGTTTGCATAATTTACCAACAGAATATGTAGTGACAGTACGGGAATCAGTAAATCTCGGATCAGGCCTATCCTGTGTGTAGCTAGCACCAGAATCGTGAAAACGCATTTGACATGCATTAGATGATATAGGCCATACCAACCAGGGTGACTGAACTAGCTCAGAAACATTAAACGAATTATTTTGTAACATTGCCTGCAGGGACACGAGGGACAGATTGAATCGTGAGCTTTCATTAGGAAAACTCGACAGGGATGGTATTGATGGCGTATTCAATTGTTTAGTGGTTGCTAAGCCCCAACATGTAGTCTGATAGATGGAGACATTGAGGAACATAATTTGGGCAGGGATGAGGCAAGCACGATGTAATGCCTCGGTTCCCTGTACCTGCCATGGCTTGGAGCCCCAAATAGATTTTAAATCCACTGTATTATCCCAGTACTCATAACCACCCACAGCTAGGGCACTTAGAAAGGAACCTGAATAAAGCAATTTGGTGTGTGTTAACATAATTTTCTGAGTTGATGTGTTATTTAGTCTAAAATAATAGGATGCAGGGTTCGACCGATTAAAATCAGTGAAATAATTAAACTTATTTCGAAGAGTTTGAGAGCTACCTGGCAAGGGGTTTGGACAATGTTCCCATTGGGTATAGTTAACAGAACTACGCAGGGCACTGGGCTTATGGAGAAAATGATTACCCCAATGTTGGTAACAATACAAATCGGCATAATTAGCAGAATTCATATATAAATCTTCAGCATTAAAAGATGCATAATATTTTAAATCGGCAAACAATGCTTCAACGGCATGCACATCCCAATCATCAGAATGAATATTATTTTGTACTACATCACCCATTGAAACACGAAGGACATTAGGTACATTAATAATTTCCGTCGGACCATGGATTTGATAATTCACTGCATCCCATACGATGCCATCAGCAACTGGGAAAGCTGAAATGTTCACAAATGTGTGGTCACGCTTCATGATGTGAGACGAGGAATGAGGAGCCAAAGTTCCAGAAACATAGTCTACAGCAGAGCGTTCAGGTAAATAGTGACCATTAATTAGTAGAAAAAACACTGTGACAAAGCCAATGGACATGAACAAAAATATCAAGAAAAGTACCAACCAGATGTATGTCCAGGGTGGAATCAAAAAATTGTCTCTAAACCAGGATATAAAAATACTGAACTTGGATGGAACTTTTGAGGATGTGGAATCCGAATCAAAGGAATAACGAGTCGGGCCAAGTGGCGTTGTTGGTTGATGTGCCACCGATTCTGATGCAGGATAAGTATACTCGTCCTCGTCGATATTGGTGGAGAGTTGGGGATCAATCGTAGTTTCAGGCAAGGTAGAGGATTCAGGCAAATCAACCATCTCAATTACAGCATCAGCGATCGTTCGTGCAGATGGACTATGAACATATGTCCGATAAATGGCAGGACAAGAGACCGCTGGTGTGACACTATTCAGGATCGGCCAGGCGCTGTAGCTTGACATTTTCCACTGAGATGTATCTGTTCTCCTTGCGACCAGGAAGCGGTGGTAAAATGACTGTACGTGTTCCCTTCAAGCCCAGAACTGGAACCGGTGCACGAAAAGAGGGGCCGAATTCTTTTTGTTTTCAACCTTTTCTCGAACCAGTTCTCCAACCTTTGGAAGCCAGCCGGCTACCGGAATCTGCAACGCAGGATCTGTGGCTGAAGGCAAATGTGTAGTTGCAAGTTTGTCTCGGGCTTCTTGTAAGTCCTGTAACATAGCAGAATGGTTATCTACATCAAACTTGGCGGATTGCGCCGCGATGTCTGGACCCTCAAGGTCAGGCACAAACATTCTTATGCCAAAGAGCATTTCGTATGGGGTCCGCCCACCCAGAGGTCTTCTAGGGAGATTATTAAGTGCACGCTGAACGGTATACAAATGGGCCAGCCAGTTCCTGCCAGTACCTATAACCCTAGCTGTTAAGGATTGCTTTAAGTCACGGTTCATTCGTTCAACGATAGAGTTGCCCTCAGGCCTATACGGAGATGAAAATTTCACCCGCACCCCAAGCGAAGCCATTGCATCCTTGTAAGCCCTAGAGGCAAACGCTGGACCTTGGTCCGAATGGAAGGTGCCGCATGCGAAAATTCCCACAAAGACACGCAAATCCCTGATTACATTTCGGGCGTCAGCACTCCGTTGTGGCCAGACCCAGAGAAACCGTGTGCATGAGTCCACTGCCACTAAGATGTATTTATAGGCAGTGTCTGATGAGAATGGACCGCAGTGATCCAAGTAAACACACCCAAAGGGTCTGTTAGCAATGCAGAGCGGTGTTTGTGGTGGACGTGTTACCGTGGAAGGCTTAATCTGTTGACAAACGTCGCAAGAAAGCACAAAAGCACGGGTGTCTTTATATAACCCACGCCACCAATAACGCTGCTGCAAGATGGAAACCGTAGCTGACACACCTGCATGAGCAGAAGCCATGCCTTCGTGTGCAGCTGATATCAAGGCACTCCTGCGGTCCGCGTTGGGGATCAGCCGATCTCCAACGTCAGGTATAGTTACATAAGGAACCTGATCGGGACTTAATGTGTAAGAATACTTGGAAGGGAAACCTGTAGGGTAATTATTACCTTCCTTGGTTGCAGCAATAGCTGCTAATATAACAGGGTCTATTTTAGACATGGACCTAGTAACCGCTGCTACTGAACACGTGACTACTGCTGAACGGGCAGCCTCATCTGCCAGATCGTTACCAATAGCGTGTGCGCCCACCCGCTGATGGCCTAAGGTGTGAACCACCTGTGTGAGGGGCAGACGTTGTTGCAATTCTGCCACTCGAACCCAAAGCATTTTATGCTTAATTGTGCTCCCTTTTGCGTCCTTGTAGTCGTTTTCGACCAGAAAAACAGATTGTCATTGTAAGATTGTACACAGTAGAAGGAATCACATACAATAAGAGTTGTCTCATCCTGAGAAGCGAACTCAAGTGCAAGTAGCAATGCATGCAGCTCGGCCAATTGTGCGGTACTATCTCCAAGTGTGCGAGTATGCACTGCAGAGGATTTGAACTTTCCATCTACAACGGAACCCGCAACAATAGCACATGCAGCTGAATAAGCGTGCTTGGACCCAGTGGCCGGCTGCGCCGAACCATCGGTGTAGATCACACATTTGTAATCCTCAAGCGGTAATAAAAACAAAGGAGGAGGATGAACGAATTCATACTGCAAAAACTCCTGAGTCTGCAGAGAAGAATCAAAAACAAAAGTGACGTCCGAAGACGTCAAGGATGTAGCCCATTGTATCCAACGGGGATGCATTGCTTTTGAGTTCGGTACACTTGCCTTTGTTACTGCCTCTAGGGCAGGACAGGGTGTTACCACCAGAATTCGCTTTCCCTGTGCCAGTGCGCGTTCTTTTAGAATCGCCATTTGCACTGCAGTTAGAACTTTTTCAACAGATGTAAAGCGCAATTCAGCGGAAGTGTACAGATGTGACTTGTATGCGATGGGTACTGTATCACCTTCATTAAAGGTTAAATATGTGAATCCCACCGCCCCCGGAATTATTCTAATCACCAGGTTTGTGTGGTTATCACGAGTCAAAAGATATTTAGACTCCAAAGGTCTGTCTGCAAAGACTGCAGAATTGAGGTATGCTCAGGCAGCCAGCAAGACCTTGAATAAGTAGGTTGTATCAAAGCATACAAAGGCTTGATGCGCTGGGCATATTCGGGAATGTAAGTACGCCCGAAATTCAGGAAACCCAGCAGAGACTGAAGTTTCTTCAGAGTATTTGGGGGCACAAATGTGCACATTTTTCCAAGAAATGGGGGCTAAGCCCTTACCTTCGTTGTTGAGCTCATAGCCCAAGAACAGAACTGTAAATTCAGCAATGTGTGATTTAGCAAAGTTAAATTTGTAACCCTGCTCCGCAAATTCAAGAATAATGCGGTCCACACGGGACAAATGCTGAAATAATTCGTCGTCCGTCAGATAGATGTCATCTACGTACGAACATGCGTCTTGATCAATGTCATTTAACAAGGAAACAACACGGGCGGCGAATATACCCGGACTATTTTTGTAGCCCATGGGTAAACGCCGGAACTGGAATAATTTACCACCGGATGTGAATGCGGTCCATTGACCACTCTCCGGGGCTAGGTTGTGCGTGTAGAAACCGTTTGAAAGGTCAAGTGTCGTTTTGTATTTTTTACGAACAAGACTGTCTACAAGCGCAGAACTGTGTGTATTTTGCACCGCAAAGTTCCGACAATGAGTATTTAAATGCCGGTAATCCAAAACTAAGCGGTACGATCCATCGGGTTTAGAAACCACGAAAAGGGGATTGTTCATAGGTGATACGCATGGTTCAATTACTCCCTGATATTCCAACTGTGTCAGAATTTCGGAGACGGGGCCTTTGCCTGCCGTTTGATGGGATATTGGGGTTGTGGCTGCGGTAGTGACCGCAAAGGTATTGCATGAGGAGGTGATTCTTCATCCCATCCCACATGGTTGCGGTATAACGCTGGTGCCAGGTACACAGCCCACTCAGCTGCAAGTGCTTCAGCTTTGTCTTTTGGGACATGCCGTGAAAAGCTTGGAAGGATTACCTCCTCTCCTTTATGTGCAGCTAAAACGAATGGGGGTGGCCAATCCACCTCTGCTAACAAA
Source organism: Calotriton arnoldi (assembly GCA_963921515.1). Taxonomy (NCBI): domain Eukaryota; kingdom Metazoa; phylum Chordata; class Amphibia; order Caudata; family Salamandridae; genus Calotriton; species Calotriton arnoldi. The sequence goes on from CAWUFW010011881.1 coordinate 441,417, forward strand.
ATGTCATATGAAGAGGTTAGATTTTCCCAAAAAATCCCTTTTATTTCACGCGGTATGTCACCTTCAATTTGTAGGACTATATTATATAGTCTGTCAGGGGGTGCCACTCTCGTGTCAGCTGTCTCTACAGTAACGAATGTTTCAGTTGCTGTCGCCTCCATATGAGGACGTAGCGCCTCCCGCACTATGGTAACTTCCGCGGCGCTGTCTAGGAGGGTCACTGCCCACGTCCAATTCTGGAGTCTCGTTCTCACGGTCTGAGGCATATTTCGCTGTGACAGCGGCAACTTTTTCTTCTGAAATTGCGGTCGAGGAAGATGAAAATCTTCTGCTTTCCCTCTGACTTGTTGTCGAGGTTGGTCTCGCTCCTGGGGAGCCTCTCGGCCCCTTCCTCTATCTTGCCGTCCTCCTCCACCAGCCTGTGACGACGTCTGGGCCTGTGAAGAACGAGGAGAACGCGTATCAGAGCTCTGAAACCTTTCTGGTGATTTAATCCTTGACCTATCACGTAAATCATAAGTACGTTCAGAAGAAACCGAAACTGGGGAAGCGCCTCTCGACCCCGGCTTCTTTTGTTGCTTACCCTGTTTTTTCTGTCTCCAACTCTTTTTAGTGAAGACCGGTTTATCATCTTTCTCAGATGCACTTTTTGCTTGTGTAACTTGTGTTTGCGTTTTTACAAAGGCTTGTTGCCCAGGCTATTTCTTCCAATTGTTTTATAAGCCCGGGCAATAATTTTCGGTAATTCGCGGGGCCTGTCCAACTCTGGGACCAAAGCCAAAGCATTCGCTACTTGAAAGTTCATAGCATCGCCCTTGACATTTCCAAGGATCAGCTCAGCTACTACATCAAACACTCCCACTAGTCTCATCCCTAATTCCACAGCCGCTTCAGGGCCATGTTCATCCTGTACTTTTTAATTACAGAGGGTAGAACCGTCATGGAAGGAGTTCCAAAACATTTTGAATAAACTGCTGCGAATACCTTACCCCAGTTTTCACATGATGTCAAATCGGGGATTATGTCTTTTGGCAAACTTATCGTGAGGATGCGGTGTTTATCTACTGGGGATGTATGGGGAAACACTGCTTCTATCTGATCGAACTTTTCTGCAAGCCAGTAAGGATAGTCGTCCTTATTTTGTGGACGTTTGCCCATCACAGAATTTACCATGACAGGACTTATAGTCACTCCAGCGGCTATAGCTGGTTGGCCTGCGACTACAGGAGCAGCTCCATGTAGACTACCTGTAACGTATGTCACTAGGGCTCGATGCACTCGTACCAATTCGGTATGCATAGTGCGCAGTTCCGCAAGCGGTAATGCCAGATAATTTGGATGCGGGGTATACCCGGCCAATACAGGCCAAGTGGCCCCCTGAATTGACAAGGGGCCTAAACGAACTGCGGTAGTTGGTTGTGGTAGGGCGCCATTAAACCAAACACGGTGCTGCCAAGCCGTGAGAGGTACTTCAAGAGTGGTATAGGGTCGATAGGCAGCAGGAATAACGGTGGGTTTATATTCATGAAACAGATTATCATCTGCCTCCACCGCTTCAAAAGTGATCCAAGTGTAAAACACCTCAAAGTGGTAAGCCGGATCGGCTTGAACCACAAAGACCAAATCGATCCCTGTATCAGGCACTCCATACACCCGTAAGTGGTCTCGGAGTGCTCCTCGACTATGTGCAGCAATCGCCACACCAGCCATGACTAAACAATAATATCCGACAACCTAACAGGGAGCACAAAAATGGGTCTGTTAACTAACCTTTTTAATAACATCAAGCTTGAAAGAACCTATAAAACATTCAATATAGGAGGTATCACCGTCACATACGCCTCCGGAAGCGTACGCGAGGGGTTTGTGGACAAGCACAAGTACTACTCAAGCGTCTCGCAGATAAGCTGCCCCACGGTGGTCGCGCCATGTCATAAGGTTTCTGCACATACACAGAGCTATGCACAGGAAAATGGGACCCCGGAATACAGTGGTTTGCCACCATATACCGTAGCACCCAAAAACCCCAACCCAACTAGCTTAGCATCCCATTAGCACCCAAGTACTAATGTTTGGACAACCCAGAACACGGTATCTTTATCTCAGGACTCGCAGAAGCAAGAACACTCTTTCGTCACTCACTCGTACTTGTCCACAAGATGCGTAGGAAGAGACACTGGATAGGTTAAAATGTTTATTCCAACTTACGTGCTCTAATGTACAGTACACGTGTCAGTACTAATAGCATAATGCATATGACTAATATAAGCAGCATGGTTACAATTCCATAGAATACAAACGGGGAAAGCATTTCATAACTCAGTGGATAAATGTCTAAATAACATTACCACCCTCCCCGTGCAGTAAGATAGTTTATTATACAAATAGAAGACCTCTGGGCTTTGACTAGCGAACCCCCATATCTCAGTCTCTAGATGCAGAATTACATCAGCAGGACATCATAGCTCTTCTCACTGAAAGGGATTTCTCCAAGTGTGTTAAGCGCTAGTAAACCACAGTATTAAAAGCATACCGAATTCTTCATGGCAATTGCACCTAATGTTATGTCTGGGTGCGCGAGACTGGCCATATCAGGAAGAACCAAAATACATTGTTATGCGACCTTGTACATGTTTGTGCAGACTGAGCCCAAAAAGGTGAACAACAGAAAATGCAGACAGTGCAGAAGAACTTGGCACGAGCAAAGGGCGAGGGGGGCCCGGCTCAGTGTAACGTGCGCAAAGAAAAGCAGCATGGCAGCCAGGCCTAGGCCAACATAACAAGGCAGGTAACAATCCACAAGACATCCTATTCTGCCATAGACACCCTGGGTTGACTATATGGGCAGGTTCTGCACTTTACAGTAACCATGTCGATCATTGGTGGGTCTTGATCCACATTCCTGTAGGTACGCGTTCCCCGCATCTACATGTTAGCTTTGCTATTCTAGCTATACTACCAGTAGACACTCGTTCCTTGGTGGCAATTATGCTACATTTGGGGCCACCGCCACTGACGTAAACACATAGTGTGTTCCAATATGGCAACCCGGAAGTGGAGTCTGACGTTCTAGTTGTTGCCCCCATCGTGCTACCGGAAGTCCCGCCTACATTTCTGACCAACCGGGGAATATCACTCGCACTCGTGTGCGTAGAGACATCCATCCGGGTCCGGCAGAGTGTGGGGTAGGTCGCCCGTGAACAGACGGAACTGACAACGTGAGTACTGGGTATTGGGGTGAGTCCTTGAGTGGGGGACGTGTCTGCCTTTACTTGGACCTCCAATAGGGTATTCTGTGGCGATTGAGCAGAGTGTCAGTATGGCGGGACCTGCCTTGCTGTGTCCCGCTCCCTCCTTCCTGCTACGGCGGATATTGGAGTCTACGTTATCGCCCGAGTAAGTTTTTCCACTGTGCATACTTAGGAGGTATTGGCGACGCTGCGTGGTCTTGGTTCCGGTACATTGAGCTCACTCTTTTTACGCTACTCTTCCCTTGTGTTCGTTGCACCAATTGGTTGCCGGCGATATCGGGGGGTGCCAGTGGCACGTTGGAATATACCACCCTCAATCATATGGCCGAGGTGATTAGCTGGAACCCGCGGTATGAGACACCCCTGTTGTACCGCCGACTACCATTGGGCAGTTGACACCGTGTTTTCATAGCAAAGGCTATCGGAATCTTAATGGGCTAGTCCACTCTTGGGCCCGGGTTTTGGTAACATCCAGCTTAGGTGTGGGTCTTGTGTGTTCACATGTATGTTGGGGTCAACATTATGTGAGCGTCTACTCATTTCCGATGCCCTCCCATATTAATTGTTAATATCCATAGGACACTGAATCTTGCAGTGTTTTTACCTGCCGTGACATCTTGGTGGTTTGAGCTGACCCAAGTTTGGGTGAGTGTTCTAGTATACTGTATATATCTACATCTTCCTGGCTACTTCTGTTTTTATCAAATTCACAATGTGCACTAGCACATACATTTTGAGATGAAGCATGCTCACATCTCACGTGTGGTTTGCAATGTCACAATAGCATGGTCAATAATTGTACTTTCGCAATAAGGTTGAATTGCAGACTACAGTAGAACTTTGTATTAATCACTATGATTCTTTTTTCCTACAGGCAGTGTTATTGATCGACAGGTACCACTTTATAGGGTGCTGTATGAGTGGTCACTGAACTGTGTATTTATAGACCACCAACCATAAAGTGTAGAATGTCGATAGTAGGTCCTGAAGAATTGCCGTTAAATTAACATTAGGCATGAAACATGTTGGCCTGAGCTTTAGCACACAATCCTGCAATCCTTGGGCAGGCGTGTGCGCCTTTTCTATTTTTAATCAGGTTAGTGACCACAGTCATTAAAATAGTTTTGGGTGGTTCACTATTCCTGTTTTAGATTTCACACAATTCACATCTACACTCACTAGGGCCCTTACACGCACTACACCCTACGGCTAAGAAAAAAGATCTCCGCCAAGAAGGCCCCACCACGGGTGCCGATCGGGTATTGCAGCGCCGACCCGATAAGGAGCAGACCCAGTGATGAAGCAAGACACCTAGCTGGCTGGGTGTGTGAGGGTCTTTTTCTGAAAGGAGATAAGCATTTCTCCGATTTCTACTAGCACCCACATGCCTCTTGTATAACCTTGATCTGTAGGATCTTTTAGGAACAGCATACCCTTTCTTGTTGTGCACTGGGGTACCACCAGGACACGGGCTGACCCAGGCTCGGCAACCTTAGGCTCAGTATACAGGAGATCATTCTCCCAATAGACCCAATGTGACCCAGACTGATCACCTGTGGCCTGGTCTGCGGCCTGTTGCCGCAGACCCACCAGAGAAGGGCATTCTTTCTGCTCCTTGCAGAATTCTTCCCTGGAGGGTCCTCCTTCTTGCTGCCAATGGGTCAGCTCAGGCAGGTCCTCCAGTTCAGCTACCTGTTCCCCTGTAGGCTCCAGGGCATCCCCCTCAAGGTCTGCCTCCTCCTGGACCGTGGGAACTTTGGGCGCCGGTTTCCCGCGCCCCCTGCCTCTTCTCGTGACGGCAGGTACCTGGGCCTCCCTCTCAGGCTCCAGGTCCTCTTGAGCACCTTTACTTGCTGCCATGGACCGGGTGGTCACACACGCCCAGTCAGGCAAACCCAACATCTCTAAATGAGCACTTCGCTCCACCTTCGCCCAAGGTGAGCTCTCCAAGTCGTTCCCTAACAAACAGTCAACAGGCATGGCGGGCCTCACAGCTACCTGAAGAGTACCAGAGACCCCCACTCAAAGGGAACCTGAGCCACTTTGCAGTGACTCTCTGTGTTGTCAGCGGCAACAACTGGATAGAATGCATGGGGGACAACCTGCTCTTGAGACACCAGGTGACACTTGACAGCTGTCACACTGGCTCCTGTATCTCTAAGAGCCTCCACCCTATGGCCATTGATGGTCACCCACTGCCTGTATTTCTTAGTGTTGTCAGGCAGCGGGGTCCTGGGGACCACCTCACAGTCTCCTAATGAGACAAGGGACATCTGTGCGGGACCCCACCCCTCTTGGGCATCCATCTCCTCCCCCAGGGCTACACTAGCCATCTGCCGGGGGGCTGCACCAGGGGGTGCGGTCTTTCCAAACTGGTGGCACCTGGGATCACTCGCTATATGACCCAGGTCCCCACATTTGTAGCATCTCAGGGGTCCCCTTTGAACAGGTGGACCTGTCGGGGCCCCTGAGGGTTTCTGGGGGGGAGGCTGAGAACCTTTCCCTTGGTTCCCTTGGGGACTACTTTGGGGCCTTCTTTGGAACTCCCTCTGTTTACCCGTGTCCCCCCCACTCTTCTGCTGGGGACCCTGCCCACCCTTGGCTGAGTCTCCCACGTGACCCTTGTGGACCCTGGTACTGACCCAGCGGTCTGCCTCCTCAGCAAGCTTCCTAGGGATAGTCAGCTTGCTATCTATCAGGTGCTGGCGTAGCTCTGGAAAACAGTTACTTGACAAGTGCTCCCATGCAATCAAATCAAGGAGCCCCTGAAAATCATCAACTTTGCTACCCTTTACCCAACCATCCAATGCTCTGCAGAAAAAGTGACATATTCAACCCAGGTACTGTTCTCTATCTTCTTGCAACCCCTGAACCTCTGCCTATACAATTCAGGAGTTAAACCATACCTAGACATTAAAGCATCCTTCATGTGGTGATATGAATTATGGACATCAGAAGGCAAATCTAGCAGTGTGTCCCGCCCCTCACTTAGGAACCGTCTCCACAACCCCGCTCCCCAATCCTTCTCAGGGACCCGGTGGGAAGACATGGCTACCTCATAGGCCTTGAACCACTGCCCAATGTCATCATTTTAAAAAAACTCTCTGACCACATCCTTAGGAATATACACTCTAGATTCCACAGGCATTGACGGTGTGCTGCCACCAGAGGGAGTAATTTCTAAGCTCCTAGCTTTCAAATCCAACTCCCTCAAACTTTTATCATGCTCAAGCTGTATCCTCTTTTCTGCCAGGGCCAGTTTCCTAATTTCCAATTGCTCATTCATTTTGGCCAGCTCCAACTCATGCATCCTATTTCTCTCCCTGTCCTCCAGCTCTTCTGTGGACAGACCTTTGGCAGAAACACTGCTACCTGCTGGGGAAGGTGCCTTCCTTTCCCCTGGACCCAATGGCCCTTCCAGCTGCACATCTGCATCATTATCCCCTTCCTCATTCTCAGGGGTTTTCCTTGCTTCTACCCAGGCCCTCAGCGCCTTATAGAACTCATCCTTCTTGGTGAGCCCGGTAATTGCAACATTAAATCTTTTGCAGAAGTGCTTCAGCTGCTTCGCATTGTAGCATTCTAGTTTCTCCTCTTCCCAATCAAAATCAACAGATGCTATGGATGCTGGTTTCATGATGGCTGAACTTGGCAAAAAATGGAAAGTCCCAGAAACAAAATCTACCAAAAGTATGTGGTCGCGTTTTGGTCTGCACTCACTAGTAGTGTTCACCAATCACTGTACATGAGTCACAAATGCAAGTCCAGAATCCTCACCGCTGACCACCAATGTTAGAATTGGGGGTCTCTAGTTGGCACAGGTAGGTACTTGTGACAAATAGGGACCCTTGCCTCTAGTCAGGGTAGGGGGGTACACTCCTAAAATAACCTCAGCTCACCCCCTTGGTAGCTTGGCACGAGCAGACAGGCTTATCTCAGAGTCAGTGTGTAAAGCATTTGTGAAAACATACAGTAATCTAGTGACAACACTACAGATGGACACCACACAAGTTGTATTATAAAAATAAGTATCTTTTATATAGATTTAACACAAGACCATAAACGACAAAAATCCACAATACTGTACTTAAAATGGTAGGTTTAGCTTAGTTCTCTTCAGTTCTTAAAATGCGACACTTTGAGTCAATGTACCTTACGATGCGTCACGTTTCTACAACGAACGTGTTGCAGAGATGGAGATGCGACAAAGTTCTGGTGCAAAGAAATAAAGACGTCAAGTTCTTCCTGATGCGGCACGCTTCTCCGATGTTGCGAGAAGTCTCGACTCGATGCGTCAGCTGCAGCGGCGACACCCTTGTTCCGTGATGCGACGACAGCGGCTTTGGCGGCGACCCTCTTCTCCGACGTTGCGAGACGCTTCCGCTCGATGCGACAACTGCAGCGGCGACACCCTTGTTTCGTGATGCGACGGCAGCAGCTCCGACGGCGGCAAGCTTCTCCGTGGATGCGAAGCGCTTCTCTCGATGCGGTGCAATGCGACAGCTACAGCGGCGACATCTACGATGCAACGGCAGCGGCTGCGACGGCAACATGCTTCTTCCTCGATGCGAGACTCTTCTCTTGATGCGGTGCAATGCGACAGCTACAGCGGCGACATGTACGATGCGATGGCAGCGGCTGCGACGGCGACACACTTCTTCGGTGTTGCGGGACGTTTCTTGAGATGCGGTGCAATGCGACAGCTACAGCGGCGTCATCTCCATGATGCGACGGCAGCGGCTGCGACGGCGACACGCTTCTCCGTCTTGAGTCGCAATTCCAGCTCCTTGCGACACGCAGTCCCTTCAGAAGGCCCAAAACAGCAGCTGGCACTTCCAAAGGATTCTTGGGGAGCTGGTGGTTGAAGTCTGTTGTCCCTGAGACTTCGATACCAAAGGGGATGATGGACGGAGCGTTTGAGCTAATCAAACACTCACCCCCAGTCAACAGATCTGGGTTTAATCCATCATCATTCTTTAGCTCACTCCACCACCCCAGTTCAGACATGGCCATTTGCAAATCAGTCTGACCCTGTGCCTCATGGGAACAGTCCAGCCTGAACTGCCAAGCCATGTCTTCCCTGGACCGGAAACAAGCATCCTGGGACCGGTTTCTGGCTATTCAGCCGTCATCAACCAGGCTAGCTTGAATCCAGGGGCAAAGTGAGCAAGGGACCCACGTCTGGGCATACCCTGCCAACTTAGGGCGAACAAAGCGATACCAAAGGAGATGATGGACGGAGCGCTTGAGCTAATCAAACACTCACCACCAATCAACAGATCTGGGTTTAATCCATCATCATTCTTTAGCTCACTCCACCACCCCAGTTCAGACATGGCCATATGCAAATCAGTCTGACCCTGTGCCTCATGGGAACAGTCCAGCCTGAACTGACAAGCCATGTCTTCGCTGGACCGGAAACAAGCATCCTGGGACCGGTTTCTGGCTATTCAGCCGTCATCAGCCAGGCTAGCTTGAATCCAGTGGCAAAGTGAGTAAGGGACCCACGTCTGGGCATACCCTGCCAACTTAGGGCGAACAAAGCGATACCAAAGGGGATGATGGACGGAGCGTTTGAACTAATCAAACACTCAACCCCAGTCAACAGATCTGGGTTTAATCCATCATCATTCTTTAGCTCACTCCACCACCCCAGTTCAGACATGGCCATATGCAAATCAGTCTGACCCTGTGCCTCATGGGAAAAGTCCAGCCTGAACTGCCAAGCCATGTCTTCCCTGGACCGGAAACAAGCATCCTGGGACCGGTTTCTGGCTATTCAGCCGTCATCAGCCAGGCTAGCTTGAATCCAGTGGCAAAGTGAGCAAGGGACCCACGTCTGGGCATACCCTGCCAACTTAGGGCGAACAAAGCGATACCAAAGGGGATGATGGACGGAGCGTTTGAGCTAATCAAACACTCACCCCCAGTCAACAGATCTGGGTTTAATCCATCATCATTCTTTAGCTCATTCCACCACCCCAGTTCAGACATGGCCATATGCAAATCAGTCTGACCCTGTGCCTCATGGGAACAGTCCAGCCTGAACTGCCAAGCCATGTCTTCCCTGGACCGGAAACAAGCATCCTGGGACCGGTTTCTGGCTATTCAGCCGTCATCAGCCAGGCTAGCTTGAATCCAGTGGTAAAGTGAGCAAGGGACCCACGTCTGGGCATACCCTGCCAACTTAGGGCGAACAAAGCGATACCAAAGGGGATGATGGACGGAGCATTTGAGATAATCAAACACTCACCCCCAGTCAACAGATCTGGGTTTAATCCATCATCATTCTTTAGCTCACTCCACCACCCCAGTTCAGACATGGCCATATGCAAATCAGTCTGACCCTGTGCCTCATGGGAACAGTCCAGCCTGAACTGCCAAGCCATGTCTTCCCTGGACCGGAAACAAGCATCCTGGGACCGGTTTCTGGCTATTCAGCTGTCATCAGCCAGGCTAGCTTGAAACCAGTGGCAAAGTGAGCAAGGGACCCACGTTTGGGCATACCCTGCCAACTTAGGGCAAACAAAGCGATACCAAAGGGGATGATGGACGGAGCGTTTGAGCTAATCAAACACTCACCCCCAGTCAACAGATCTGGGTTTAATCCATCATCATTCTTTAGCTCACTCCACCACCCCAGTTCAGACATGGCCATATGCAAATCAGTCTGACCCTGTGCCTCATGGGAACAGTCCAGCCTGAACTGCCAAGCCATGTCTTCCCTGGACCGGAAACAAGCATCCTGGGACCGGTTTCTGGCTATTCAGCCGTCATCAGCCAGGCTAGCTTGAATCCAGTGGCAAAGTGAGCAAGGGACCCACGTCTGGGCATACCCTGCCAACTTAGGGCGAACAAAGCGATACCAAAGGGGATGATGGACGGAGCGTTTGAGCTAATCAAACACTCACCCCCAGTCAACAGATCTGGGTTTAATCCATCATCATTCTTTAGCTCACTCCACCACCCCAGTTCAGACATGGCCATATGCAAATCAGTCTGACCCTGTGCCTCAAGGGAACAGTACAGCCTGAACTGCCAAGCCATGTCTTCCCTGGACCAGAAACAAGCATCCTGGGACCGGTTTCTGGCTATTCAGCCGTCATCAGCCAGGCTAGCTTGAATCCAGTGGCATATGCATATGGCTGGGTTCAAACTGGAATGGCATGGTGAGCAAAAAAACGATGGATTTAGGCCCAGATCTCTGTACTGGGGTGAATGTATGACATTGTTCTGCATTCTTTCCATCAATTGTTGTTTTTGCATTTGTCACCCCGAGTGGGACGGGTATGCCCAGACGTGGGTCCCGTGCTCTCCATGCCACTGGAATCAAGCTATCCTGGCTGAAGAGGGGTGAAACCCCGAAACCAGTCCTAGGATGCTTGTTTCCAGTCCAGGGAGGACCTGGCTTGGCAGTTCGGGCTGGACTGTTCCCATGAGGCACAGGGTCAAGACTGATTTGCATTCTGTCCATCAATTGTTGTTTTTGCATTTGTCGTCCCTGAGACTTCAGCAGGAGGCAAGCTCTTTTCTTAAGCCCTTGGAGATTCTTCACAAGTTGAATAAAAGTGCACACAAAGTCCTCGCCTCTAGTCAGGGTAGGGGGGTACACTCCTAAAATAACCCCTGCTCACCCCCTTGGTAGCTTGGCACGAGCAGACAGGCTTATCTCAGAGGCAGTGTGTAAAGCATTTGTGAACACATACAGTAATCTAGTGACAACACTATAGATGGACACCACACAAGTTGTATTATAAAAATAAGTATCTTTTATATAGATTTAACACAAGACCACAAACAACAAAAATGCACAATACTGTACTTAAAATGGTAGGTTTAGCTTAGTTCTCTTCAGTTCTTAAAATGCGACACTTTGAGTCAATGTACCTTACGATGCGTCACGTTTCTACAACGAAAGTGTTGCAGAGATGGAGATGCGACAAAGTTCTGGTGCAAAGAAATAAAGACGTCAAGTTCTTCCTGATGCGGCACGCTTCTCCGATGTTGCGAGAAGTCTCGACTCGATGCGTCAGCTGCAGCGGCGACACCCTTGTTCTGTGATGCGACGACAGCGGCTTTGGCAGCGACTCTCTTCTCCGACGTTGCAAGACGCTTCCGCTCCATGCGACAACTGCAGGGGCGACACCCTTGTTTCGTGATGCGACGGCAGCAACTCCGACGGCGGCACGCTTCTCCGTGGATGCGAGGCGCTTCTCTCGATGCGGTGCAATGCGACAGCTACAGCGGCGACATCTACGATGCGACTGCAGCGGCTGCGACGGCGACACGCTTTTTCCTCGATGCGGGACTCTTCTCTTGATGCGGTGCAATGCGACAGCTACAGCGGCGACATCTACGATGCGACGGCAGCGGCTGCGACGGCGACACGCTTCTTCCTCGATGCGGGACTCTTCTCTTGATGCGGTGCAATGCGACAGCTACAGCGGCGTCATCTCCGTGATGCGACGGCAGCGGCTGCGACGGCGACACGCTTCTCCCTCTTGAGTCGCGCTTCCAGCTCCTTGAGACACGCAGTTCCTTCAGAAGGCCCAAAACAGCAGCAGGCACTTCCAAAGGAATCTTGGGGAGCTGGTGGTTGAAGTCTGTTGTCCCTGAGACTTCAGCAGGAGGCAAGCTCTTTTCTCAAGCCCTTGGAGATCCTTCACAAGTTGAATAAAAGTGCACACAAAGTCCTTTCTCCTTCCTTTGGCAGTCAGGCAACCACTGCAGGCAGATCCCTCTAGCTTAGGTATAGTCCTCTCCTCAGTTTCTTCTGGTTCCTCGCCTCAGCAAAGGTTTCTTCTTGCTTCCCAAAGTGATCTAATTTCCTAGGGGTCTGGGTCCCCTTTTTATACACAGTTTCTCTTTGTTCTCTGATTAGTCCAAAACCAGTTCTGGTCAGTCCTGGAGCACTTTGTTTTTCTGACTCCTTCTTTCCTTTCAGAATGTGGGGCAGAGTGCTCAGCCGCCCGGCAGGAGGTAGAGCCAGCATTGTGGAAGGCAGGCACAGCCCTATTCAGACCCAGGTACAACTCCTCCCTCCACTCTGGATGCAGATCTTTCTATTCAGCCCTGTGCTGACTCACCCTGTCTCCTGTAGCCACCCCCAGCCCCTGTCACTCAATCTCCAGACAAGGAATACACAACCTAGTAGAGGCAGGCTTGGAAGTTTAGGCAAGAAAATACCCACTTTCTAAAAGTGGTATTTTCAAACACAGAATGTTAAAACCAACTTCACTAAAAGATGTATTTTATCATTCTGAGTTCAGGCATACTAAATTCGTTTTTCTACCATGTTCCCTGGGTCAGTTCTGACTAGAAGGTGTAATAGTCAGTCTGCCCATTCTGGCCTATGGGGAGCAGGTAGCCTTGCAATAGTGAAAAACGAAAATGGCTGTAATTCACTATTAGGACATGCCACACACACCAGGGCATGTCCTACCTTATACTTACAATGCACCCTGCCCTAGGGCCTACTTTAGGGGTGACCAACATGTAGTAAAGGGAAGGTTTAGGGACTGGTAAGTGGGTGCACTCACCAAGTCGACATGGCAGCCCTAGGCTGCACACAGGCTCTGCGATGGCAGGCCTGAGACACATTTTATAAGCCGCTTCTGTGGGTGGCACAACCAGTGCTGCAAGCCCACCAGCGGCATTGGATTTACAAGCCCTGGGCACACTCAGTGCACTGTACTAGGGACTGACAAGTAAACCAATCATCCAATCATGGAGTCACTAATACATAACACAATTTATCATAGGGAGCACTTGCATTGTGGCACTGAATAGCAGTGGCACAGTGCCCAAAGCATCTAACACCAGCAAAAACAGATCAGTAACATAGGAGGCATCATAAAAATTGGAAGGGAGACCCACGCCAAGGATGCCAGGTCTAACAATAAGCATATTAATTCAGATTCACACAATAACTGCTTCAGAAAGGAGAGGACAGAGAGAGAAGAACATCTATCAATACGATATATTTATAGTTACCTAGAATGGTGTGAAGACCACCTCTCTGGCCTAAGGGCTGGTAAGGGTCCCCCGGTATAGATCCGGAGACAAAGACTTCAGGACAGGAATCAGGACAGGATACTTCACCTCTCTATATACTGACAACTGCGTCGCACCCCTCTCTGACACTCTCTTCCTCCTCGTGGTTCTTCCGCGATCTTCTTTCTAACCCAATTAAGTTCAAATAGATGGTTCTCTGCATTCAGTTTCTTCATCAGCGTCTCACAGCATCAGCACCACCCCAGCACCGACAGCATCCCGAGCTCTCGATTTCCAGCATCGACGACTCTCTAACTAACTAAAATCTACCTCAATTATACTTTTCAGTATTCATGTACCACCCATTAATGTTTCAATATCATAAAATACTAACTCTGATTGGTCAGGCGAGGGGGGATGATCGTCACACCATGCTTACATTTCACTTATTTTCATTGAACCATTGTCTTTTAAACCCATCCCCTCAAACTTTATTAAATCATTTCCTTTCCCATACATCTCCAACCTTTATTATTACAAAATGTTTCAACTTCATGAATAAGTCTTCTTCATATGAACTCTTCACCCTCATGTTCCCAGGGCACATCTTCTCTGGCCTTGGACGCCTGACAAATCCTTACTCATCCTTCCTTATTCTTTCTCTTCTGCGCATGTGCGGGGTCAAGTCAGTCAGCTCAATTCAGACAAGTGTGAAAGGCCCAAATGCGCACTAATAATAAAGTCAAAAGAAGAAATGTTATTCTCAAAAATAAATGGTTTCACTGTATACCACTAACCTCTACTTTAACCCACTTTAATTATTATTACCCTTTTCTGCCTTTGCGTTAGTATAAAACTTATTTTCTATTTAGCTAAGCAGGTGCCATGCATGTGAGCTTTCAAGCAGCCATTTTAATGCATTTTGCGCAAGCGCGAGATTTTCCCTCCAAGCATTAAGACGTCATACTACGTAGATGCAGTAGACGCATGCGCAGTAAAGATCCCTTGTTAGAGTGCGTTTTAGTCCTTCGTTCATTTTGTTAAAGTTAGTAAACACATATGCAAGCTTCGTTGTCCCGCGTGTCTTTCGAAAATGCGAATTATTAATTACAATCACATAGTTAGTAATTCGTTAATGAGTTAAAACAAAAGGATTGCTTCCGAGCAAGTCTCATTTACGAGTCCTTGCTCCATCAATCCCTCTCTGATGGCATTTTAAGCCATCACAAAATTACCCATCCCATCCCAGATACCAACTTTAGCACATCTCAGTTCTCTATTTCTCCTCTCAATTTTCCATCAATCAACTCGTTTCCTTCTAAATCCTTCATTTTCTTATATAATTTGCCTTTCATTTCTTCCAACTGTATTTCATCATGTTTTCTTTTTGTTTCTTTCCCTTTCCTTCTCTTTCAAAATTTATTTTTCCTCTCCTTCCTTTTCTACAAAACTTATATGTAATCATTATTATCATCACTACGGCTATTATCATGACTAATGGTATTATTATTTGACCTAGGAAACTTTTCCCAAAATCAGCAAACCATTTCCCTATTTATGTTATACTTTTTGTTAGTCTTCCCCACACACTGTCAACCTCCAGTTGGGTCAGGTCTTTATGCATTCTCGTAATGTTTTCAATATATCCTCTAATTTCTCTGCTCTTGTCTGGAATGTAAGTGCAATAATGTTGAATTTTCAACATGCCACAAACTCCACCTTCTTTTGCTAATAATACATCAAGAGCAAGACGGTTCTGTAAAACCATAGACCTGATTGCAACCATCTCTGTGTTAATCATTAAGAATCCTCCTGCAGTATCTGTAGAAAGACCATCAACTATGGTTGATAACTTACAAATTTTCTGTGAATTAAGAATGACTCCAACTGAGGGTATCAATGCACTAAAAATATCTCCTACAATTTCAGAAAAACTAGCTCTTCTTCTACGTGTTAGTCCATTAGAATTTCCATTGGTTCCACTGATTCTGTCCACATGATACATTTTTGGAAAAACTATTCCAAAGTAACAGCTCCCGTACCATCTTGCAGGTAACCTATAATATGCATTGTTCCCACAAACATAATAAACTCCTGGAAATACAGGATCAGTTCCCCCTTTTAGTCCCCATCCTTCTAAAATTAGGAAGTTGTGTTCACATTCACTGGAACCAATGTAAGTATTGTTATAATCTGTCTTTAATATATGGAGGCAAAATTTTCCCTTTTTCACAAAATCCAGGGACATCGCAGCATGAGCCTTGCCATTTACATAGATTCCCTCTTCCCCAGCCCATGGAGGTACATGTGTTTTCTGTTCAGTCGCTTTCTTTATTAAATCCTGTCTCCTTTCTTCTACTAAATCCAAAAAATCTTTTTCTTCTTTTCTCAATATACATGTTAGATTATCTTTATGTGCCTGAACTGAATCTATTGAACTCATTGTTAAGAAAAATTCACCCATAAACTGTGCATTTTTACTACTAACTACTGGATTCATATTCTTTCTAATAGATAAATCAGAAAATACTACATCTAGATTTGAATAAAAATACTGAAGTCTCCCTGTAGCATAAAATAGACTTGATAAAATACTACATTACACACCATATGTTAAAGGTATATGGTGATACGTCACTCCTTCTGATACTGATGAGGGTAACTTCATACACACATAGCAATTATTAATCTCCATAGTACTAACATATTGAAATAACAATTTAATAAACACATTAGAGGACGTATTATAGTCTGATTCATTATGATAATTTGCTTCATCTTCTACCCCTATTTCTATTTTAGTTACTTTTATTCTATCTATCTTATCATTAGTATCTGTATTATTCTTGTCACTTGTTCTCATTAACAAAGGTACTCCTACTGTTAGGAATAACCATACTAATGCTACTAATAAAATACTACAAAAACAAAATCTGTAACATTTTCTTTTCCATCCACGCTTTGGTCTTTCGGTAACTTCAATTTCTGCCATTTTACTTCTGAGAAAATTCCTTTTCTCTTTATCCTTTCTTTGTCAATTTGACCCTCTTTTTGTTCTTAAGGAGGCCTCAATTTGCTTTCATCAATCTGGACTTCTTCGAGTTATTTTCGCTAAGGTTTGTTTAGATCGTGTTTTACTTGTGATTTCATTTACTTGTTCTGGTTTCTTTTCTGATTTTCTTAAATGATATCTTAATTTCTTTACTCCAGTAGGCCAATTGTCTCCCTTTCTGATTCTTTTGATCTGTACTGCACTTTCACCTTCTTTATCTCCCTTTAAAGTTATTTTAATTACACTTATTCTAGGCACAATCTGTTCTCGTTCTCTGTGTTTGAACCTTCTTTTGCTTCCACCTGCTCAGGTCTTATCATACTTTGTTCTTCTTCTTCCTGAGCTTGTTATTCTAATTCTATCTGACCCTGTTCAGGTCTTACTTCATATTGTTCTTTTTCTGCCTGAACTTGTTGTTCTAACTCTATCTGATCCTGTTCAGGTCTTATTTCAAACTTTTCTTCTTCTGCCTGAACATGTTCTTCTAATATTCCCTCCTCAGGTTCCTGAAAGTCTTTTCTATTTCCACCTGAGTGTGTTCTTCTTTCCCTGTCTTTTCCTGACTACGTTCTTGTCTTTTCAGCTCTGTTCTTCTTCTAGTTTCAATAGCATCATCAATTACTTCAATCACTGGTATCCACTCTTCCTGACTTGGACTTGGCTGTTTGTCATATGGTTGTCTTTCAGAATCTATTACTCTAGATTCTTCAATTTCACAGCTTACAACACCTGACGCTTCAGCCTGTTCAGTCAGTGGTTGCTCTTGTTGTTCTGATGGGCTCGCAACTCTTCTGGTATGACTGGCATGAATCCAATTGGGCAAACCTGCAAACTTCACTGCTGTGGTAGTGACTAGTATGACTTGACGCGGTTTATCCCACCTTGGCGCTAGGCACGACTTTCTTGCGTGTTTCTTCACTAGCACCCAATCTCCAGGTTTCAAATCATGTGCTTGGTCTGGCTGTCTTTCAACTGCGTCTTCTCCAACCTGGTGAGAGACAGAACGCACCATTTCAGCCAATCCTTTGCAATAGTCCAATATCAGATCATCGGTTATATTCTATCATTTATTTCCAGGAATAAATGCTTGTCTCAATGCTCTTCCCATGAGAACTTCATGTGGGCTCATTCCTGTTTTTCTCTCTGGAATACTTCTGAGACCCATCAATACAAGAGATAATGCATGTGGCCAATTCAGCATTGTGGATGCACACACCTTCCCTAGTCTCGACTTGATTGTGTCATTTAGCTGCTCAACTATTCCAGAAGCCTCTGGACGATAAGCACAGTGCAGTTTTTGTTCGATGTTAAATGCAGCACAGATTAATCGAATTATTTCATTATTAAAATGAGGGCCTCTATCTGATTCCAAAGTGACTGGAAAACCAAAACGTGGTATTAACTCCCTCAACAACAATTTAGCAACTGTAAGACTGTCATTTCTTCGAGTGGGATACGCTTCCACCCATCTTGAGAAAAGGCATATTATGACAAGTATATATTTCAGTCCATTGCTAGGGGGCAACTCAATAAAATCCAACTGTAATCTGGTGAAGGGTCCTTCTGCCTTTCCAATCTTTCCCCATCTAACCACTGTCTTCCTACCTGGATGTTGCTGCTGACAGGTTAGGCATCTTTGGCAAAGGCTCTCTGCGACTACCCTGAACTTCGGATTGTACCAACTCTGTCTGAATAGCCTGATCATTGAGTCTCTCCCTATGTGTGCTGCTCCATGATATACTCTTGCCATTTTTGAAAGCAAACTATCTGGCATGACTGGTCTTCCATCTAAATACACCCATACCTCATCGTGTGGTCTCTTTGTACAAGCTGCCCTTATCCCAATTTTTTTTCCTTTTCCTCAACTTCTTCCTGCAAATCTCTAATCTCGTCCCATGTTTCTGGTACTGAGAAAAACATAAGTTGGCATCTGGTTTCACCCGTTTCAATTTTTCTGTTTATGGCCACTGTATTTTTGGCACAGTATTGAGCCACTTGGTCAGCATATCTATTGCCAGCAGTCACATAGTCATTTCCTTACTGATGTGCAGCGCATTTTACAACTGCTATCTCTTTTGGCAATTGTAATGCTTCCAGTAAATCCTTTACATTTTTGCTGATTCTAATAGGAGATCCTGAAGAAGTCAGAAATCCCCTCCGCATCCAGAGCTGGCCAAAGTCGTGCACAACCCCAAACCAATATTGACTGTCCGTAAATATGGTTACTCTCCAATTTTTCCCCTTTTTGCATGCCACAGTTAGGGCTACCAATTCGGCTACTTGTGCAGATTTGACTCCCGGTAAACAGGATGCTTCAATTACCCCAGATTTCTTACAAACAGCATATGCAGCACTTAATCCTCCTTCTTGTGTCCTGAGGCAGGACCCATCTACAAATAACTCATGGTCAGCCTCTTTCAAAGGTGACTCCTTTATGTCTGGACGGGGCTTGGTACATAATTCAGTTACGTCCAAACAATCATGATCACTTTCATCTCTCACTTCTTCATTGCATGGGTCTGGCAGTAGGGTAGCTGGGTTCATGATCGTACACCTTATCACTGTCACGTTCTCAGCTCCCAAAATCACTGTTTCATACTTAGTCAATCAACTAGGGGTGAGATGTTGTGTTCTTGTTCTTGTCAAAAGGATCTCAACTGAGTGTGGAATATAAACCTTTACCAGATGTCCCATCACTATCGACTCACTTTGCTCCAGACTCATACAAGTAGCAGCTACTGCTTTTAAGCAGCCAGGTAATGCTGAAGCCAATGGATCCAATGTAGTGGAAAAATATGCTACTGGACGTCGACTTAATCCATGTCTCTGTGTTAAGACTGAAAGTGCACAATTTTCTCTCTCATAACAAAACAATGCAAAATCTTTTGAATAATCAGGCATGCCCAAGGCAGGAGCCTCACACAAACAATTTCGCAATTTCACAAATGCCTCTATGCAGTCATCATTCCAATCAATCGGATCTTTTGCTCTTTTTCGGGTCATTTGTATTAATGGTTTCGCTAACATAGAAAAACCATTAATCCATTGCCTACAGTACCCAACCACTCCCAGGAACATTCTCATTTCTCTCTGAGTCTGTGGCAATTGCATTTCTTTGATTATTTTTATTCTTTCCAGTGTCACTTTTCTAACTCCTCTTTCTATTTTATGCCCTAAATATCTAACTTCTTGTTGACAGAACTGTAACTTTTCTGGAGACACCTTGTGTCCTCCTTCAGCCAAATGGTTCAGTAATGCAATTGTGTCTGTGACACAATCTTCCCGTGTTTTTGATGCCACCAGTAGGTCATCAATATACTGGACCAGAACAGATTTTCCAGGCATAATCAATGATTCTAGACACTTTTTCAAAATCTGATTAAAAATTGAGGGACTCTCTGTGTACCCTTGAGGAACTCGACACCATGCGTAAATACGATCCTCAAACTTAAACGTAAAAAGATACTGGCTGTCTGGGTGCAAAGGGATAGAAAAGAACGGTTGGCATAAATCAATTACTGTAAACCAACCTGCACTCCAAGGTATCTGATAAAGGATCACTGCTGGATTTGGCACTATTGGACAACATGGCACTACAATTGTATTTATTTTTCGTAAATCCTGCACTATTCTGTACTTTCCGCTAGGCTTTTTCAATCCCATTATTGGAGAATTACAAGGACTACCCATCACTTCTTTTAAAATACCTTGTTTAACCATTCGTTCAATTTCTGGAATAATTCCTGCTTTTACTTCTGGACTCATCTTGTACTGTCGGGTGTTTGGATACACTGCACCTTCTTTCACTGTCACTTTAACTGGGTCTATATTTGTCATTAACCCAATGTCTTTTCCTATAAAATCCCACACTTCTGGATTAACTGTTGCTCTCAACTCTTCTAGTAATTCATTTTCAGTCATTAGTGAAAACATTTCATCTACTTCCGTTCCCTGTTTGGCTAACATCATCTTGTATACAACGTCTTCATCAGGGGTTTGGAAAGCGACACCATCTGGTGTACAATAGATTGTGCAGTTCATCTTGCACAATAGATCTCTTCCCAACAGATTTACAGGACTGGACTCGCAAACTACAAACCAATGCATTTCTTTAAAACTTCCAATGTGCACCTCCATTGGTTTTGTGATTGGGGTTCTAATATGTTGGTTAGACACGCCTACAACTTGGATTGATTGTCCCGAGAGGGGTAGGTTTGGGATGTCTGCTGTTCTCACAGTAGACCTGGTAGCACCAGTATCCAATAGGAAAGTAATGTCTTTACCTTCTACTTTCCCATCAACAAATGGACCTGGCTGATCTACCGGCAAGGATGCGCCAAGCACGCACTCCTCTTCCTCCCCCCTCAGGCACCGTCATTGTGTGAAATCTGAATTTTCCTCAACATTCTGCAACAAATATTGTGTCATTGTTCTATTGTTCTTACCACTTTCTCCTTGAAATCCGGTGTTTGCACTGAAGCTTTGATGATTCACAAAATTTGGCATAGGAGCTGGTGGCACCTGATATTGTGGAGTAACTACCTGCTGCTGCTGATTCACAAGTACTTCATTCTGCATCTGTGGGATTAAATTTTGATTTGGCCCATTATTACTTTTATTATTCTGAGTACTCTTACACTCGTTCTTCCAATGTCCAAGCTTACCGCACGCATGACAAGGAAACTTTTTTTGCTTCTTCTCTGTCCATTCATCCCCTATATTTATTACCATTCGCTCCTTGATCATTCTGACTCTTCTCTTTCGTTTAATTATTATTTTGTGCATTAGTTTTCTTTCTTGCTGTTCTGCCAATTTTACTTGTGCCCACATCATTTTCTCTTTTAGCTTCCTACGCCTGGCCTCAATATCATCTCCGCAATATTTCGCGTACTTTAAAATCTCATCCACTGTCTTGCTTTGCCAACACAACATGTGCTGCTGTATCATCTGACTAATCTCTGGTTTCAAACCATATACAAACCGATACACAAAATGTCCCATATCCTTGTCACCAATATTCTCAAAACCACTATACTGCTTAAACACCTGTAGTAACCTCTCATAATATGCATGTACAGATTCATTTAGTTCTTGAGTTGTTCTATCTATTTTTTACCCAGTCTGTTTCTTTTGGAGGAATTTTCCCTTTCAAATACGTAATCACTTGGTGATACTTTTTCATCACCTCCTCCGAGGGTGCTCCTGTCTTTGCGTCTCTAGCATACTCCTCATTTGGCCACTCAATTGTAATTTTACATCCCATCCATAAATCAGCAGGTACCACTATATCAAATAGACCATCCAAATCCTTCAATAAAACCTTTGAAACCTTCACCAATCTCTCTACCTGTTTATACCATTCAACTGGTTTTTCTCTCAGCTTTGGAAAATCATTTGTAAATGACAAAATATCTTGTCTACTCCAAGGAACATGAACATATCCTCCTCCAGGAACCTCTCTCATTGAACACAATGTTTCCATTTTGCTTGATTCTCTTACTGGAAATGCAGCTGCTGCTTCTCTCGCTTGTACTTCCTCTTTCTTTCTTATCCATCTAATTCTCCATTTATCAATGTCTCCCCATTTTCGCAAAATGCTCATTAATTCCTTTATCTGTAATCTCTTTCCAGAAGCATTTACACTTTCTAAATCTTTATCAGTAAAGTCCACTCGATATGGTTTCTGTAACAATTTTGATTTCCCTATGTCTATTCCAATCTCTGAAGCAACTTCAGTCAATTTCTCATGAAATACCCTTGCTCTCCTGGTTATGCTCTTACATAAAAATAATAATTCTTCTTCATTGTAAGCATTCAATCTTTCTGTGCCCACACATCCTGTCATCATCTCTTCCAATTCCACTTTCAATCTGCTGATGTCTAAAATCCTTGGTGTTGGGTTCTGATTATCTCTTTCCTGTGCCCATCTTTCTATATCTTCAGAGGTAACTACTGTTGAGCCTTCAGTTTCTGTATGAACCAAAGGTCTACTTTCTCTTAAATTCATGGGCGTAACTCTTTTTGGAGTTTCAGTCAAAGGTTCCACATTAGGGAGATCCATTAATGAAATAATTGACTCACTTTCACTAACCTGATCATCTGTAATTATTATCTCTTTCCTAGGACTATTTAATGGAATTGTCACAGGTTGTGGTTTCTGGCAAATCTTTTTATCTCCATACAATGGGATTACTGGTCCAATGGTCACTGGTACTGTCAAAGCTTCAGTATTCAGATTTAATTGACTTATCTTTTGAACTAGTTCTTCTCTAGTTTTGTTTAAAACATCTCTTTCATTATCCTGCAATACTCTGTTATATGACGTATCATGTAAAATCTGTGGGGTCAATGGCATTCCCATTACTGGTGCACTTAGGGTAACCTTACTAGCTGCTTCTTGATACGGTGGTGGATTTTTAATTAAAATATCCTCTAACAACTCGTCATCTGATTCACCATATCCTGCTGTATTCATGTGTTTCGTTTTCTCCTTACACTTTCCACCAGATTGTTCCTCAGCCATTAACACTGGATATAAACCTTCCGATACCATAGCTCTCCTCCATTGTTTCATCTGCCCTTCACGTGACTCATGCAAGTGTCTCGGAAAGAATCCTCTATATCTCCCACCTCTGCATCTCTCTCGTTCATATGACTCAGTCTCCCATTCTTCCAAAGCCTCGTATTGAGTTAACCTAGGTCTAGGTTCTAAATCATTCATTTTCAATCTCAAATTCTGAAGAATCCTCCCATTAAACATACCATCTTTAGGAAATGCTAACACTCCATCATTCTTCGTATATTCTATCCAGTTTTCCAACCACACGCAAGTATGATATCCTCTTTCCATCATCATGAAAGATGCTGGTGTTTACAGTGGCGGAATAGGAATTCCCTCTCTGGTCAACACAGGCTTATCTTTTACAAAGAAATTCTTAATTTTCTTTATAAATGACATCTTTCTTTTCTCTCCATACATCCTTGAAGAACGATGTATAAAATTGTATTCTGCAAACCCTTGAAATCTTCTGCCTGTACGCTTTGCACTAACAGTCAAATCAAAATCCTGCATACAATCTCTCTCTCCACCAATCCTAACGCGGCTTCTAACTAGCTGTCCAATTAAATCAGGCTCACGCTCGTGATCTTACCAATGCCAGCGCAGCCTTTTTCTGGTGTCAGTTCTGCTCCTTACTACTGACCCCTCCTTTACATGGCTGCTCCTGTCACACGCCCGCTGTTTCTACCAATCCCAGCGCGGCTCACTGTGACGTCAGTAGAACTCCAGCAACTGACCCTCCCTTCACAAGGTAATAGGAAAACTTATTTCTCAATATTTTCTTTAAAATTTCTTTGTTATTAACGACATAAAAACATTTGCTACTCTGTCTGTTCCACTAATTCAAAGGATAGTTTATTTCTTTCCACTGCGAGTAAAACCCTTCTGCTTACCCTTCATTCAAGCTCCAGGGAACCTGCTACTCCTCCGGTGTCACCCGTTTTGGGAAATTTGAGACCAAAGTTTCACCAGCGAACTCCTTTTGCTGTCAATCTAGCTTTTAAGTACCTGCTACTCTTTCAGGGTTACCCTTTCTAGGTAATATAACGCCTAAAGTTTCACTAGTGAACTTTTTGCTATCAATCACTCTCACTTTTACGCAGAAAATAGTCCCTACTTTAACACTGCCAGCCCTACCTAGCTTCTCAGTGTTATTCCAACAGACAAGTAACCTCACTGCAGTGTGGTTTCTATCGCCACCCGCTATTCATTCCCCGGGAATTTTCTAGACAACATAAAACAAGACGCTAACTCTTTTTGTTAAACATAAATCAAAAATCAATAATCTATACTTATCACCAAACTAGTCAATAATAACCATAACTCTGCTACCAGAAAACTGATCCAGTGGCGTACTAGCAACAGATACTCTACTACCATATACTCACCTGGGCCCATATAACCTTTTTCCACTAATACCAAGTAGACCGCTGGAGCTTGTAGTTTATAGATTTCATGTTTGCAGGAATAGTTATATTTCTGTTCTAACTAAACCTTTCACTGATCAAAAAGTTCTTTCCTCTGGTCGATGGACCATTAGTTGGAACTAATTGATGGAGATAATTAACTTAACTTATTAAACATTCTTTAAAATAAAATAATCACAGACTCGGGAAGTTTTAAAATCTTTATCTAAATTAATTGCATGTGAACCACCTCAAAGTTTCAGTACAAACACCCTCATTCTCAAGAGTGTCAACTCAATCAATAATCAATAAGCATATTAATTCAGATTCACACAATAACTGATTCAGAAAGGAAAGGACAGAGAGAGAAGAACATCTATCAATACGATATATTTATAGTTACCTAGAATGGTGTGAAGACCACCCCTGTGGCCAAAGGGCTGGTAAGGGTCCCCGGTATAGATCAGGAGACAAAGACTTCAGGACAGGATACTTCACCTCTCTATATACCGATGACTGCGTCGCACCCCTCTCTGACACTCTCTTCCTCCTCGTGGTTCTTCCGCGATCTTCTTTCTAACCCAATTAAGTTAAAATAGATGGTTCTCTGCATTCAGTTTCTTCATCAGCGTTCTCACAGCATCAGCACCACCCCAGCACCGACAGCATCCCGAGCTCTCGATTTCCAGCATCGGCGACTCTCTAACTAACTAAAAACTACCTCAATTATACTTTTCAGTATTCATGTACCACCCATTAATGTTTCAATATCATAAAATATTAACTCTGATTGGTCAGGCGAGGGGGATGATCGTCACACCATGCTTACATTTCACTTATTTTCATTGAACCATTGTCTTTTAAACCCATCCCCTCAAACTTTATTAAATAATTTCCTCTCCCATACATCTCCAAACTTTATTAATACAAAATATTTCAACTTCATGAATAAGTCTTCTTCATATGAACTCTTCACCCTCATGTTCCCAGGGCACATCTTCTCTGGCCTTGGACGCGTGACAAATCCTTACTCATCCTTCCTTATTCTTTCTCATCTGCGCATGTGCGGGGTCAAGTCAGTCAGCTCAATTCAGACAAGTGTGATAGGCCCAAATGCGCACTAATAATAAAGTCAAAAGAAGAAATGTTATTCTCAAAAATAAATGGTTTCACTGTATACCACCAACCTCTACACTAGCCCACTTTAATTATTATTACCCTTTTCTGCCTTTGCGTTAGTATAAAACTTATTTTCTATTTAGCTAAGCAGGTGCCATGCATGTGAGCTTTCAAGCAGCCATTTTAATCCTTTTGCGCAAGCGCAAGATTTTCCCTCCAAGCATTAAGACGTCATACTACGTAGATGCAGTAGACGCATACGCTGTAAAGATCCCTTGTTAGAGTGCGTTTTAGTCCTTCGTTCATTTTGTTAAAGTTAGTCAACACATATGCAAGCTTCGTTGTCCTGCGTGTCTTTTGAAAATGCGAATTATTAATTACAATCACATAGTTGGTAATTCGTTAATGAGTTAAAACGAAAGGATTGCTTCCGAGCAAGTCTCATTTACTAGTCCTTGCTCCATCACTCCCTACATGCAGGAGATGAAGATAAACCAAAGTTTAAAAGCCTTGAAGCAGGTAAAATATAAAAATGTATAAAATATTTTGAGAAAAAATTAAGGATCAGTTAGATCTACACAGATACAATAAAACTATTATACATGTCTTTACAGCATCTTCAAGAGCAGGCAAAGGAGATATTGGCCAAGAAGGTGGGGAAGCAGCTGGCCACTGTGTTTCAGGTGGTAAAACATCAGACATCAATGGACACAGTGGCATGGAGGGTGAGGCGAATGGAACAGAGACCACCACATCAGCATCTTCATCGGAGGCCTCCACAAGTGAATAGTCCCTAGTGGTGGTAGACCCTACCGGAATTGTAAAAATCTCATCCTTATCCACCACCCAGAGACACATCTCCACCCTTCCTCTTGCTCCCCCCTAGTTGGCCAAACTCAAACCCCTAAAAGAGCTGGGGTCTCCTTTGCCACAGGCACCTCACGATCTGCCCCTGTTACCCCAGCTGTGCTGAGTGAGGAGGATAATGACGTATTGCACAGCATCTCTGTAGGCCACACTGCGATAGTGAGTGGCATCCAGGGGCTAGGCTACCAAATGCAAAAAATGGTTGTATTTCTGGATGCCATTCACAGTTCAAAGTCTGGCATGCAGAGATTGCTTGCCAAAACCGCAGCCTCTACACTTAACCCAGCCTACACACCCAGCCCAACCTTCTGCCCCAAGTCAGGTCCCTTCCTTACCCAAATCAAAACTCCCACCACAATCTCAGGCACACTCATGTCTTTGCAGGCACCTACAATAACAGACTCAAGCAGCACAATCACACACACACATAAACACAAACACATAAACACAAACAAACACACAAACAACTTACACACACTATTGAAACTACAGCCACAACCACTACAACCACCACCACACCCACAGCCACCTCTTCCACCACCACACCCAGCACAGCCACCACCATACCCACAAGCACCCCAACCATCACGACAGCCACCACCACACCCACAAGCACCACAACCACCATCACACACACAAGGACCACCATACTTACAACCACCCCCATACCCACAAGCACCACAACCATACCAACAACCACAACACAATCATCAAAACCAACACACTCACACAAAAGCACACTTACACACAAAACAACACCAACCAAAAGCAAACATACACACTCGCCAGAATATCAAGCAGCAGCCAAATACATACATCCAAACACACATAACAAACACCAGGCCCACATGCAACTACCAAACATATAGACAAAAACAGATCACCCACTCCTTCTCCCTCTACCTGCAAAAGCCAATCCTCTACCACCCCTCCTACCCTTACTCCTCCTTCCGAATTCACCTTTTATCTGTCCTTGACCCCTACCAAACCTAAATTCACCCCTTTCAAGAAAAATCCTTGAGGTGCCTGCTCTATGCCCAATAGATGCCCCTTCCTGAGGAGGTTACCCTTTGGACTATGTCTAGGAGGCAAGTGAAGGGCAACAAAGCCACATATGGAAAACCCTTTTTTCTATTTTTCTTATTGAAAATAAGTTCATGCAAGAATTATCTCAATTATAAAGATTTTTTGGTAATTTTACCAAGTTTGCCATAACATTATTATTCGTTTGTTGTAATTCATTGATTATTAAAAATGTTCACATTGAAAATGTGAAACTCATATTCTTACTTGCATGTATAACAGAAAATAGAAAAGATTTTTAAACTGACAAATTGGTAAAGACCAAACATTGGAAAAACAAATTGCAATGGACATTAAAATTGGCTTGCAAGCATTCAATATGATATTGGACACTTACACAAAAAAAATTAGAAGTTTTAATTTTTAAGTGTTAATAGTGTGTTTATTTTAATTAAATAAGTGAAAAAAATAAACTTATATGCATTAAACCTTAAAAAAGAAATACAAGTGTATAGAATATAGACAAGAGGAAATGTCACATAAATAAATATGATTTAAGTTTAGAACCAACATTCATTTTACATTTAATTTTAAAAAAGTTCTACAGTGCCTAGTGCAATTACTGAATTATGTTAAATTTATATTATTCAAAAAACGTGTAATGCATAATTAAACACATCTGTTTGAAAACATTATGAATTTTGATTAATGTCAAATTTTGTGTTTATCATGATGGAAGTTTGCACCAAATTTGAAAAACAAAACAAAAGTTAATGTAGTTGTATTATTTTAAATTTCTTAAATGATAACATTACACACAGATATGCATTACACATTAGAAAAAAATAGCTTGTAAGAGAAATTTAAACATGCACGAGTCCAGAGCACATGTAAACAGACAATTCAAAAGAAAACAAGTAAAAAAGAAGCTTACCTTTGATTCTAGCAACGACTGGGTTGATTTGCTTTGTGGTCCAGTAGCAGCAGCAAAGGAAGGACTTGGATGATAGAGTTAATGACGAAAAAGGAAGTGCAAAAAAGAAAAACATTTAAGCTTCTACCTTATATCCCTTCAAAATCACCAACTCAGGTGTGAAGATTTACCGCCACAGTTATGTCCATGAGAAGGCACATCGCGATTGGCCTGGTAGAAATATTGGCCGAACTCCCCCCAACAGCCACTTTTGCCTATGACTCTGTCGATGTGGGAGAAAAATATTGGTGGAGATGGTGGGACTAGGATGGACTATCATCCATAGACCCGCCAGCATCTAAATTGAGTGGGCAGACCACCAAGTATGCAGACGGATAAGCCGATGGAAAAGTGACTGTGGGACCAAATCCGCCAAGATCTAAATCAGGCCCTATGTATTTTGGGGATTTGGGGAGATCAGAATTGCACCAGATATCAACGCTTATTTTGTAATGGTGATATGATTATAGCCCGACGTAACATATCGCAGTTATGGAAATTCCCCATTTGACTATTGTTCACACAATGGAGTAAAGATATGTACTGGTGTATACATGCCGAAAAATATGTTTATGAAAGGCTTGGTTGCCCTATAAAATTTGATAAGGTGTGTGACACATTGAAAAGCTATGAATGTCACACCGAGGTCTTCCAGCTCATGGGTAATTGGCTACGATCAGATGCATCACATGATGTACTGAGAACACAACTGCTTTATCTGTATAAAATCGTTGTTGTCTGTACAATTAGTATGAAATTAACTTTTAATAATTGTAGAGGTTCTGGCCTGCACACTGATAAATGTTACTGTCTTACAATGTAAAATGTAGTTTTGGAAACTGTCACTAAACAGAGTTTAAAAATAAGAGTTCCACAACTGGATAACTCCTGCTCTCCCTTTCCCCTTTCCCTCATTGGACTATTGTGGCTGTGGTGGTACCGGTTGTCTGAAGCACACCAAACCAGTATCTTGTAGAGCCACATTGCTCTTATAGAATGAAGCCCTAACAGGTTACTGCTTACAGTTCTGATACAATCGCTTGCAATCAAAGCAGATACTGTATCACAAAGGAGACAGAGAAGGGGGCTTTCTAGCTTGGATGGCCAGTAGCAAACGATGTCCCTTCCGCATATTGGAGACTGAGGGTATGAATGTGCGATTAATAAAAGTTCCACACAAGATAATCAATGTATGCAATGATTATTGTGAACATGTACATGCAATGATATAGACTGAGAAGTCAATTGTAATTAATGAGCTACTGGAAAAGTGTGTGTTGTGGAGCAACAACTCTGAATCTTTGCTCCCACTATAATAAAATAAGCCAGTTTTAAGAGATCTGGAATATGACAATGAGTTTACCAAGAGGCAAATCACAAGGCCTTCATGTTCTGAGTGTTGAATTCTACCAGGAGCATTCAACACTGTGGGTCATACATGTGTCTAATATGTACCACATGTCTGGCCACAGTGCTCCAAAACATCATATTTACATCACTTTTAGGAGCTTTTGCCACCTAACTTTGAGATGCATGGTTTAGTGGCTTTCGTGAATCCTTTAACAGCTGAAAACGCCAGGAGGTGGGAGAGGAATAAATGACACAAAAGAAGGCACATATCATCTCCTTGCTGAGCATCAACAAAAGAAACAGTGAAGAAGCACAGAATTTGGATCATCTCTGAGAGAACAGGGGGTTTACTCCTTCAGATCAGTGGTACTGGAACTAGGTGTGTGAGAAGTGCTGTTACACCCTGATAAAAGGTGAACGATTTTAGCTGGATGATGAACCATAAAGAGGCCTTTCAAATGTTTTTCTTATGGAAGCATGTGTTGTGTTTTCAAAAACAGTCATAGTGAGGTGATGTTATTGGCTCACACCCCAATCTAAAAATGGTTCAAAAGATTTCCTCAATGTACCATACCGCCAGAACCATCTTTCTCGGCATAAAAGACCAAGATACTGTTTCTGAAAGAATGGAAGGATTTGCACCATATGACTGTACCTTGATTTATACAGAAGATGAATGTGCTGGATGATGCAAGGGAGATGTGACCACATGCTCCTTTTAAAATGTACTCAATGTTGGCCACTTGTAGGAGAAAAAATCAGTAAATACAGAGGACTGCACTCCAACAGATGTAGTGGACAAAAATGTTCACTTAAGAAAGCATATACAAGAAAATGCCTGTCAATATGTGCAAGTAAGTATGAGGATGACTGAGTGAATTGAGGTCTGGGTAAATAAGCAACTGGTGAGTTGAGGAGTGGGCACATGTGAAAGAGCAGGTGAGTAAATCACTGAGAAGCTGAGTGTGTGAGTAAATACAGTTGTCTAGCACTCCTCAGGACAGGCAGGGTTTGAGCATTCAGAGGTATAGTATATCATATTCATTTTAAATGAAGCAAGGTCACTTTACTAAGCTAATTTCCAATGCCTCGTCTCCTCATGCTTCAGTTGTCATCAGTAATTAACCCCATTTCTAAAATCCCCTTTGTAGAGCTGCTCAGGCCATAACACAGGACATGACTAAACACAAAACACACACAGCTTGTAAATCCACTTTAAAGCTTTGTTTATACTATTTTAAGCACTTGTAAATAATCTTGATTAATAGACTAAGCCGGGTCTACTACTGGCTTAGTGGACTAATGCGTCCACTGTAGGGGCCTTTGTTTGAACTTATGGTTACAGGTTCAAATCCTGGCGGGTCCACTCAGCCTTCTGAGGTTGATTAACTGAGTACCATGAAGTTGGGTAACAAAAAACATCTATTATTCAGAACCAAGATACCTTTGGGTGAGCGTGCTCTTTAAAAATGCACGTTATGTTATCTCCACTGTCTAGCTTACTGTAAGGGGGCTGTGGCTCAGGATGCTCCGAGGGTTTTTTCATAGTCATTCACCGTGCCGGATGGTGTAATTGATACTATGGCACTATTTATAAAGGCCTGGCTCATCTTGCAGAAGGTTGCACATTTTCCAAGAACATGAAAACCATGCAAAAAGAAACCTCACTTACCGTTCCTCTGATCTGCAGTCACTAACACTCTCCCTCTAGAGTGGACTTTTGTGTTTTCAATAATACTGGCTCCTGATTACTGCTCTTATGTGAGTCGAATTTTACAGACTCAGCTTTTCAGTTTTTAATATATTTATTTATTTTTTACAAATGAATAGTTTTCACCAACAGCATCCTACAGGATTCTTCCAGCTTTTCATTTACATCACATACACCGAATGTGAAGAGACACGCCAGGGGTTGGGTGCCTCTTTAACACGTTGCAGCCATTTAAAATGGGGCACGCTATTATGCACCGGATCAAACAGTGCCCATGAGCATTCTTCTTTCTTATAGTTGTTTGGGATTAAGATTCAGTGACAGCTCAATTCTATTATTGGCCCCTGGGAGGTGGTGGTCCCCAGGGGTTTTAAAGGCCACAGGACTCAGGAGTGCGGCCATGTGCCCACTCCCTACATTTTGATAAATGAATCCTGGGGAGGTTGTCGTCCCTGGGGCTTAAACTACCCATCAGGAAGGGTGCTGCATGCACCTCCTCCCCTTTTATTTAATACACACTAGCACCCAGGACCTGGCCTCCCAGGGGGCCGATATTTGAATAAGCGCGCAGAGTCATGACTACGTCATGATTTCACATCAAACTTTAAAAAAAATGCTTTTCTGCACTGGTGGGGTCCCTCTAGGTGACCCCATCAGCAGGGCTAGGGGGTCAGGGTATTCCTACCCTTCCCACTTTTCTTTATTTTTTTACGAGTCCCAAGATGGATGCCAACACTTTCTGGTTGAAGTATTGGCAGCCAATCAGATCTCTGCACTAGATCGGGAGGATTCGAAGTGGGGTCACATCCCTATATAAACAAATGTGTTTTTTTTTTTAATGCCTCTAACACTACTGAACGGATTTACACCAAATAACAAAAAGGGCACTTTCTGGAACAAGGGCTCCCTTTTGCCCCCCCTCCCCCAGCGCCTTGAGAGCCTCACGGGTGAGTAGCAAGCTATATAAACCCCCTGATTGATTGATTGATTGATTGATTGATTGATTGATTGATTGATTGTAATTCCGTCCAGCAGTTCAGGCTGTAGTCATGTTCAAATTCCCCATGGGAATTTACATGAGAAATGCACTTTTTATGACAACCCCCCTTTTTCTCGGCCTGAGCTTGGCATATCGTCCCGAAACTTTGCATGCACAATTAGAATCATCAGCGCACTTTTTTTGAAAAGATTTGAAGATTCGTAAAACGGCATCAAAGATATAGGCAAGTCAAAAAAAAATGTTTCCATAATACTGCCCCCCTCCACCATTGAAGTTTGGCCGGGCCCCGGGGATGGAGTCCCTGGGCTGAAATCGTCCCAGGGAGGGGGGTCACGTGGCCCCCCTCCCCCATTGAACTTTGGCTTGGCCCCAGGGGATGGGGTCCCCAGGGCCGAAATCGGCCCAGGGAGGAGGGTCACGCAGCACCCCTCCCCAATCAATTTGGCCGGGCCCCAGGGGATGGGGTGGCCAGGCCCCAGGGGATGGGGTCCTCGGAGACACAATCGGTTTGGGGATGGGGCCCTCTCCCCATTTTCCTTAATAGTATTCAAAGGTCTTCCCCCTTTTTCCACATTGATGAACAGTTTAACAAAAGACCCTCAAGTACGTTTCCAGCCATTTTGCTGATATGTTACTGATGCAGAGGAATACGAGGACATCTTTACCAAACATAGGAGCACCTACTTAATTTAGTTAAGAGGAACCCCTGTTTGGTGGAGTTTCAACTCTTCATAGTCTCCTTGACTTCTTTGACAAGGATTCAAGTTATTATAGATGTGTGGATGAGGAAGCTCGAGGAACAATCATATTGCCGAAATTACATGCACACAAGGTCACTGGAGACACAACCCCATGATCCTTTACACATATGTAGTGCAGAATATGCAGAATATGCACGAGCCATTTACCCAACGAGGTAGCACTTACTAACTAACCAGATGAAAATCTTCCAGTTGGGAAGACGTTTTCGACAAAACTGGTGACTCGTCTGGGAAAAATGGGGCTCCAATCTGGCCCTGGTGTGCATTTCACAGAAATTTAAAATCAACGGGAAGCACTTACAAATTTAAACATAGTGGGCACCCCACTTGAAGCTCCACTTCAGTATGCAGAAACGCTTATAACTTCTTGGGCTTGGCTACAGGGCCTCTGTGATCAGTTAGAAAGCCATGAAGCGGCCATAGCTATTGAAAAGAGTGTCCCTGGGAAGGCACCCAGCCCAGAAGGTGTCCCTGCTGATATTTTTAAAACTAACAATAATTTATGGGCCCCTCTGTTAACAAATGTGATAAGAACTACCATGACAGACTCCATCCTAGACTCCTGGAGGACAGCTACCATAGTCCCTATTTTTTTTAAAAGAAGATAGATTATCTCCGTCTTGTTATAGGCCAATCTCCCTAATAGATTCCAGCGTTAAGATCCTGGGTCGTGTGCTCCTGTACAGTCTGGAAACCTGGGCTGAACAAAATAACATTCTGACAGAAGTCCAATATGGATTTAGACGAGGAATTGGCATGATGGACCAGTGCCTTAAGTTTTATCTTATAGCAGAGAAATATGTCATAGGCAAGAGTGGAGCTTTACATTTGACCATTATCGATCTGACAAGCACCTTTGATCTAATGAACCGCTCAAAGTTATGGGCCTTAATGGATCAAATGGGGTCTAATTAGAACTCATTCTCAAAAGACGTTTGCACCAGGACTTAACTGTAAAGTTCCGATATGTCCCATAGGTGAATGTACATCCCAAATTAAATCTACCCGGAGTGTTAGACAAGGATGTATCCCAGCCCCTTTCTTTTTTACTCTGTATAAATGGGATTAACAACTATTTAGTAGGCAAACGAAAAGATATGTTCTGCAAGGGAAGTCAGTCCATACCCATTTTGTTATATGCGGACAATGCAGTGTTTATTGGCCGCACAGCAAACAGCCTACAGGCCTTATTGGACACCTTCTTGTCTTAGGTGGAAGATTTAGATCTCAATGTAAATCACCCAAAATCATATATTATGACCTGTGGGTGTTCAAACATGAAGACCAAGTGCTTTGTCATCTTTTATTTTGAACGCCCTTCTAACTTTAACATTGCAACAATATAATAGGAATACTGAGGCCATTTTTAGATGTGCACACAGATTAAGGCATAACCCACTCTAAGAGATGATAAACAAATATAAAAGTAAATGCATTTCAGCAGGAGTATATGGCGCAGGCTTGAGGGGCTATATTAACGTGGAAGTTCTTCAACGCATTGAAAATCGTTTTATCCACAGATTCATCAGTTACTAGAGGCACTGCTACCTATATATGCCACGAGAAACTAGGGTTACCGTACTTGGAGGATATGATTGGGCTCGCTTATCTAATACTCTGGATTGAGAGCTGGGGAATCAGGATGCGGGTTTGATCAGAACTTGCATCTCTGAGGGTCTGACTCTTGAGAAGGTAGAGTGGATCCCTTGGCTCTCCTACTTGAGAAAAACGTTCGAGACAATATGTCGTTCAGAATTGCATAATAACCCGCAAAAGACAACTTCCAAATGTAAAGACGTAGTTAAACAGAGCTATTTAGATGATTGTAAAAAGCTGCGGCTGGAAAGGGTCCAGACTAAGGAGACGGTAGTTAGATACTCTTTAGTATTAACTATAAGGAGTGTGGACCCTCATATAGATTGGATTATGAACCCCACTCATTGTTTTTACCTTACCCTTTTTAGACTATGCACAGTGCACTTTGAGGTTGCTTTCCCCTGCAAGGATCCTAGCATCATGATTTACCTCATTGCCATTGTGATAATGTTTCTAAACAAAGCACAAGTCACTTGATATTGTTCTGCCCACTGTATTTGGCACCACTGTCCTCCTTTTTGGTTCCCATACTGCATAGTACAAATCTGAGACATCATCAGGAAGGACTGGTGTTCTTACAGCAACGTTGCACAGTAGACATTTGTTATGCGGTCTTAAACTTTATACGAATGGCCCTTGCAATACGAAAATGTTATGAAGAGCTACATATGTGATCGCAGCATGTCTTTGTGCTTTGATAATGATGATTCTATTTTCTGAAGTCTGGTCTTAATATTGGCTTCCGTTACGTTCTCGTTTTTTGCTTATTTTTTATGTATAGTATATTTATGCTTTATTTTTATGGCTTTTGCCGAATAAAGATTATTGACTTGACTTGACTTGTAAAGTACAATAGATTATCCCACTCATGCAAATAATGAGTTGGTTGTGCCAGTATATCTGCCAACACTCTGCAGTGTAGACATCTTAGCTGCTGCATGCTTATCTCCTCCCAAGAAGCTAGGTAATACGGGATCTACTTTTAAGTATTAGGTTCATCTCAGGCATTCGCCAGATTGCATCTACTCTTTCATATTCTTCAACTTCAATCATTGACAGTTCAAACTAATCTCCAGCAACCAGCAGATAAATATTGGGATCATTTTTCAACTGTGATTGAATACTTCTAATAAATCTTCCTGGGCCTTACTTGTTCTTAAATTATCCAGTGGAATACACATATATTGAAAAACGTCAATCAAAACGGGCACTCGTCCCTTTTCTTTTGCATATTTAATTTTAATACTAGAATATAGTTTGACACTTTGATGTGAAAATTGCCTCCAGATCTCTTTTTACTCCTATCAATATCACTGGTCCTTCCTTTGGGCAGCCTTTATTAGTTAATTGTATTGCCAGGACTACACACGACAGGAAACATAGACAATTTATTTTTTCCTTTGTTCAGGTTTCCTGTAAGCATAGCTCCTGCTATAGTCCAGGAAATGGTCCTAAAAGATGGTCCTAAAAGATGTAAAGATGTTATCTGCCCTTTAGTGATTTATCTTATCCTCTCTGACAGGGATGACTATCTAGCTGTTGGTGTTAGCACAGATGCCAGCCAGGAATAATGAGCCACTAGATAGGTTTCTGTGCCATTCATAAATTTCCCCTTTAAGCAGTGTATATATCCACCCTCTTTTATTTGGATCCTAATCAATTCATGATTTTACTGCAGGATTCCCTGTCTTCCCAATGATTTTTCAGGAGGCTTCTGCTCTTTTTTTAATCTAAATTCCTGTATTGCAGTATCATAGAATACCTGACATGTTGGTTTGGTAAGTGTAATACCCCAGTCAGCAAATACATTTTTTTGGGCCCAAATAGTCTCTATGGTCTCCTTGTCTTGTTATTTTTGTTAATGCACCTGAAATATCTGTACTAGTTATAAACTCCTTTCGGAACCGAAATCAAGGCTTGCTCTTTCATTGTTCCACTTAACACCATTGAGTTGTCTGTGTTGCACTTTGTCAAAGATTGCAATAACCTGGGACTTACCCATGCCTTATTCCTTGTGTGGAACCGTGCTTAATAAAGTGAATGCTGTGTCATGTTTTGCCTATTGTTTACTTACTCCCCTTTCTCTCTTGTGAAATATGATCTATACTTTTTAATGTTATCTTGTCCTGAACCTGTTATTCCGATAAACCTGTATTTGTTTTGTTTTTTGTTGTGGCCATGGAAACACACTACATGCTCAAAATTACGCTGTTTATCAACTTTCATCATCGTGAGTCTATTTTTTTTTTAATGAACTGTTTTTTTTTCAAAAAGTACATTTGCCTCGTCTAATTTTATAGATTGCAGATAGCAAAGATTTTTGCGGCTGAATCTTGAAAAAGGAATCATTTGCCAGAAAACATTTTGAAGATATAGCAGCATACCCTTGTTTTTTGAACCAGTTTCTCGTCTGACATAATGAAGAAATTACTTTAGAGTGTTAATAATCTTGTCACATTTGCGGACATATACATCTCATGGCAGGGAGCGTGTCCAAGATGGTGGATTGGACGGTTGCCTAATTGCGTGCTCTGAACCGCCACAACTTTTTATCTTGTCCCATCCTCTCGTACACTAGTGATTCGATGAGTGGGGAGCAGCAACCAGACTCCATGGTGACAGAAGCACCCCATCTGGCTTCCCCGCCCCCGCCGGCGGCTCTGGTGGGATCTCGTTGCCAGTGTGATCGGCGAGCTGTGTGCCGCGACCCGTGAGGTGCATCGAGCCTGCATGTGTCTGGCCTTCTTCAACCCGGTGGCGCAGGAGCGGCCCTATCGGGCCTGGTGTGAACTCATATCTAAGGGGGCAAGGCAAGCACGAGGGGCTCTGGAGGGGCCCCAACACCAGAGTGATCAGAGAGCTGCGCAGGCCGTGGTTCAGGAGGTGCATAGGGCATGCATGTGGTCGTCCTCCTTTAATCAGGCAGCATGAAAGCAGCCCTAGCGGGCCTGGTGGGGACCCAGAACTGTAGGGGCAAGGCTAGCATGAAGCTCGTGCAGTGGTAGGCATTGGAGAGGCCCTTTCCCTGAGGCAGCAGCCGTGCTGGCAGTTGCAGCCCATCATAACTCTGCACAGAGTGTGACCGCCGCCTCGCATTCAGCGGACACGGGGGCAATACGGACCAGCCCAGAGCAATACAGGGATCATCAGGTAGAGGTGAACAAGCTGAATAAGTGGGAGATGACTACAGCTGGGGCTCCAACAATAAGGCAGCTGGAAGATGCTGTGAGCCGTACCTTGTGAGGTGATCCTGGCCTGCACGAGATGGACTTTCATCATCCTGTGGGACAGGGGGTGACCCGTACCACACCTAGTGAGCAATTGAAGCTGTGGGGGTGAGTAGAGATGCTCCTTGACAAGGCCTTGGCACAGAGGGGGCAGGTGCACCACACCTTGCGGCCTACGGATAGCCCTGTTCAAAGTGCATTACTTACCTCTCGCTCAGACCGGGAGAGGCACAACAAGATCTGTGTAGTATTGGTAACATTGGGGCATGACGAGCGTGATCCGAGTGCAATCGATGGCTGCCACGAGACCTCCAGCGACAAGGTGGTAGATGTTTTATGGACCGTGACCTGTAGGTGGCGCTGACCTGGGTGCAATAGCCCCCTCTCCATTTGTTAGACCTGAGAGGTGGTCCCCACTGTCTCTGACGGAGACCGAGAACGCAGGGATGCTGCGACCACACCCCACAAGCACTCATGCCAGTGCCCATGGAAACAGGTGCACAAGAGGAGGTCATAGGGGACTTGAGGCCCAAGCTTGAGGAGTAGCACTACACTAGGCTATACTCATGCAACACCTAGTGCCTCGCCATCGACCTTGACGCTGGGCTGTACCTGGGTAAGATGATGGACCTATAAGGATACTGAGACATGATGCCAGTGTGCATGCTTCTGCACTGCACACACACCTGAACAGACAATGAAGAGTCAGACTGGGTCTCACCTGGGAGCAGTCCCACCCTTCCAACAGAGGTGGTAGTGTTACGAGGCAGAGTGGACAATGCAGAGGGATGCTCCCGGAAGAATATCATCAGGGTGATGGGGCTGCATGAAGGAGTGGAAGAGCTGAGCATGGACTTAAACCTGGAAACCTGGCTGGCTGAGCCAGTGCTGGGGGGAAGACCTCCACGTTCTTATCAGTGGAGAGAGGGTTTAGAGAGTCTGGCCACCCTCCTGCCTGGGGGTCCCACAGCATCCGGTAGTGGCAAGATTGTTTAGCTTAGAGACAGAGAAAATATACTGCAGATTGCTAGAACTAGAACAACAATACTGTCACAATCTTCCCAAACTATACCATTGACGTGGGCAAAACACGGGAATCGTTTCAGAACGTAAAACAGCATCTCCACACCATGGGCATCAAGTATGCGCTGTTATACCCAGCAAAACTGAGGGTCATCTCAGGTAACAAGACTCTTTTCTTCTTGTCACTGAAGGAGGTGTAGTCTTGCCTTGAGACACGGGGAGACTT
The DNA here is from genome assembly GCA_963921515.1 of Calotriton arnoldi. Classification (NCBI taxonomy): domain Eukaryota; kingdom Metazoa; phylum Chordata; class Amphibia; order Caudata; family Salamandridae; genus Calotriton; species Calotriton arnoldi. Next base: position 480,554 of record CAWUFW010011881.1, read on the forward strand.
TCAACGCATGTCCCCGACTGACCGTGAAGGAGAGTGGACAACACAGCGGACCCCGCGGCGATCCACTGGGAACATTCGTGGCAACCCAGCAAAGGTGCAGGCAGCCCTAGGCAGAGCAGGGGTGCTGGATGTGGTGGACCAATTTGCCTTGTCCAGTCTGGATAGTTGGGAATCTGATGAGGATGCAAGGGCACTGGTGGATGCCTCACAGGTGATCAAGCTCCCAGAGGAGCTGAGGGGTGACCCACAGGTCACTCCAATGACAGCTGAACTATTCCTGTGCACTTGAACGCTATGTTATGTCATATCATGTTATGTTATGTTATGATGCTGATGTAGCACAGCAGATACTCACTCAGGGTTTCCATGCTCTTTAGGAACAGATAAGGTTACTCAGGTCCAACTAGCTCAGAACAGCAATGTTTTCAACTGTCTGTGAAAGGTGATCAATGAAAAGCAGGCTGTCAGATGTTCCGGTTAAGTGTTCCATAGCTTAGGGCTGTGGTACACAACGTAGCGACTTCCCATGTGAGTCTGTTTGATTCTGGAAACAGTGCGCAGGGAGAGGTTGCTGGAGCGCAAGTGGCAAGCAGGCTGATGCAGTTTTATCAGGCTTTTGATATGGTGGAGGACAACGTCTGCCCTTGCTTTGAAGACATAGCATAGAGCCTTCAAATGAATACATTTTTCCACCCTTAACCAGTCAAGCCCACGGAGTAGAAACTTAACTGATGCATGATTAGGCTGTCTATGAATCAACCCAGTGGCTGCGTTCTGCACCACCTGCATACGTCTCATGGAGGCTTTATCAACCTCCAGGTAAAGGATGTTGCCATAATGCAGTTGGGACAAAATAAGCCCCTGGATGACAGTTCTTTGGGCAGATATGGGAAGAATCCAGATAAATTCCTGTATTCATTTGAGGGTCGCAAAATATGTTGCATATACCTTTGCAACCTGAGGCTTGATAGAGAGCCTAGTGTCCACTAAAAAGCCAAGATTCTTTACTTTGAGGGCAGGGAAAGGAGTATCGCCCAGAGAATCTGGCCAGTGTTGTAGTCCTGGAAGGGACAGGTTCTTTCCAAGCACCAGTACTTATGTTTTCCTTCTGTTCAGTTTCAACGAGTTGTTAACCATGAGGTTACATAAGCCAGGCAGGACTTCAGTGACCCAGAGTTGTGATCCTGAGTGGTTGATAGGGAAAAGATGATTTAAGTATCCTCCACATAGGAGAATAGTGTGAAACCACAGCATTCCACAAAGTCAGCCAGGGGGACAAACACAGATGTTGAAAAGTGCCGGGCTTAGAGCAGAACCTTGCGGGACCCCCGAGTTCAATGCATGACACACGGAGGAGGAGCTGCCCAAGGAGACCTTGAAGGTTTGGCCCTTTAAGAAAGAGAACAACCAGGCAAGAGCCGTTCCCTGGAGCCCCGGTTGTGCCAGTCTCAAAAAGAGCATATCAAGTATCCCCGGGCGTAGTGGGCGTAGCGGGGCTCCACGGAGGGCCACGGAGTTGAGAACAAACTCAGTGGAACTCCGTGGAGCTCCGCTATGCCACCCGCCTCCCACCCCCCCATTAACAATTGCTTAAAACTGAAATAAAACTACTTTTAACCCCTTCGGTGCTCATGACGAGCTCAGCTCGTCATGCTGCGCAGTGCTCGTGTGCGCATGACGAGCTGAGCTCGTCATGAACCCGTTCACTCAATGAAACGCCCCGCACAGGGCGAAAATCGGCCGCGCACCGAAGGGGTTAAAGTAAATAAAAACCACTTACCTTGGCTGCGGCGTCCCCGGGCTGCTCTCCACCTCTTCATCACCGTCTCTGGGGAAACTGCGCATGCGCGTGCACCCGCGCATGCGCATTTCTCGTGAGGAATGCGCAGGCGCGCGCGCATGCGCAGTTTCCTTAGAGACTGCGATGAAGAGGAGGAGAGCAGCCCGGGGATGCCGCAGCCAAGGTAAGTGGTTTTTATTTACTTTAAAAGTAGGTTTTTTTCAGTTTTAAGCAATTGTTAAAAGGGGGGGTGGGAGGCGGGGGCTGCCAACTCTGCTCCGCCGCGGAGTGTGTGCAGATTTGCCTACTCCGCGTTCTCCGCGGAACGCGGAGTAGGCAAATCTCCGCGGGTGGAGCGGAGGTCCCTGACCGGGGTTAATATCAAGGGACACAGTATTGAAGGCAGCACTTAAATAGGCCTGGGCGGTAAATTCCGTTCCGCTCGCGGAATTTGCGGAATTTGGGTAATTTCACGTTCCGCGGAGAACGCGGAATTGCCAAAAATTCCGCGGCTTCGCAGAATTTTTTGCTTGTTCGCGCTTTTAAAGTGCGTGTTCGGGAGATATTTCCCCCCGAGCACGCAAACAGCGTTCGCGAACAGGAAAAAAGCATCGCGAATGGGCGGAACAAGCAATTCCGCGTGTTTGTGGAACTTTGGCATGCTCGCCGGAGATTTTTTACCGTTTCGCGGAACTTTGCGTAACGGGACTATGCAAATTCCGCCCACCCCTACACTTAAATCAAGTAAAATCAGCACTGCTGTCTCACCCTGATCTAGGAGCCAACTGAGATGTTCTGTATACCCGAGGAGGGCTGATTCGATGCTGTGCCCTGCTCTAAACCCTGACTTGGAGTAATGTAGAAAGCTTTGTGACTCCACAAAAGTGGAGAGTTGTTTGCAAATAAGTTTTTCTATGATTTTAGACAGGTCGTGGAGAAGAAAAATGGGTTTATAATTGGGCCATATGGAAGGATCCAGATTGGGTTTCTTTAAAAGGGGAACGACCGCGGCATGCTTCTAAGACTGAGGGATGACCCCTCCTGTAATGAAAAGTTGAGAAGTCTTACACAAATAAGCATGATGGTAGGATTCAGGAGGCAGAGCTTGCCTGGAGTAAGAGGGTCTTTGGGAGAGCCTGATCTTATGGCTTGTGCCAGGGACACAAATAAAGACAGGTCCAGGGCATTCCAAGTGTCCAGTGTCTGGTGGGCAGGAGGGGTGTCTGTAGTTGTAGAGTCCTCAGAAACCGATGGTAACAGGAGGGTGATAAGCTGAGAGGGTTCTCCCCAGCCTCTCTCAAAGAATGTTGAATGTTCTGTACTTTGCTAAAAAAAAAGAGCGCCAAACATTAAAAGTATATCCTTTTTCTGATTGTTCTGTTGCATGAGTGCCCGCCAGGAGGGGAGAGGGGCAGGTGGTTAGCACTTCCGTTATAATGTGAGGGGTGTAAACTTTGCAGTAATGTCGGAGGGGAACCGGACTGCAGTGTAAGATGCTGGCTAACTTGGACAATCCCCGTTACTACCCGATTGAGGGTGCAGCCTGGGTTGTGGGTTTGTTGGGGATTGTTCATAATGTTTCACTGTTTGGTTTCTCTTTGATCAGCCTGCTCTCTCCTACACCAGCCCCCCCGCATATGTAGATATGGGGGCTCCACGATACATGCAGCTCACATGGCAACATGTAAATATCACATAGTGACATGGAATGTGAGGGGCATGGGCACATATAGTAACTGGTACAGGATTCATTCATACCTAAAACGGCACCAGGTCCAGTTTGCCTGCCTTCAGGAGATGCACCTGACAGCACGGGGAACTCTCTAAGTTACACAAGTGCTGTCATGGCTCACTATTTGGCTCTACTTGTTTTGCTTATGCCAGGGGTGTCTTGCTGTGAGTGGCTCCCGGGGTCCCGTTTGTGACAGAGCACATCTTGGTAGACCCAGAGGGCCATTATGGTATAGCAGAAGGGTTTTTGGATGGTGAGTCCCTTACGTTGGTGGTATTGTATGCTCCAAATGTTGGTCAGCCTCTTTTTCTTACCTTACTGACGCTGGATCTCCTCCGATCGAGGCTACCCCCAATTTATTGGTGCAGGGATTTCAATTGCATTCCAGACCTGGTGGGTGATATGTCTACACCTCCCGTATCAGGGGCGCAGTTGCACATCACTTCTAGGCATCTACAACAGTGGGCCCATAATATACAAGCAATAGATGTTTGGTGCACCTTGCACCCACACCATTAAGAGTGGTCTCACTATTCTGCAGATGAGGATTGAGCTGATATATAGCAGCAGGCATTGGCGAGTAATTGTAAGCGAGCGGAGTATTTAGGTAGGACATTGTCTGACCATCGCCCCTTGATGGTAACTTTTAAATGGGGGGCGGCCGATCCGATGATACCCACATGGCGCTTACAACCACTGATACTGGCACTGGCAGTCACACCATTTTGGCACATGTGGGGGAACACATTGATAGATACTTTACTTAAAATGAGGGTTCTGCCATGGATGAAGTGGTGAAGGGGAATGTATTCAAAGTGGTTGTTTGAGGTGTGTGCATAACTACGCAGTATGGCATGAAACGAGGATTCCAGGCAGAAATATTAGATCTGGAGGGTAGATTGAAAACAGCAGAAAGAGAATGGGCATCCAATCCAGCTTTATTTCTTACATTAGAGGACTGTTGGAATGTGGATTATTGGTAGGGGCAAATGTAGGTCTGCCACTGGCAATAAGGCCACTAAAACATGATAGGACTCAGCATAGGTCTTAGAAAATTATTCCCATGCTCAACCCTTGGTAGCTTGGCTGCGAGCAGGCAGGCTTAACTTCAAAGACAGGTATGTAAAGCATTTAAAAACACCAATTCAGTAAATAATTAAGACACAATGCATAATAAAAATCCAACACCAATTTATAAAAATAGGAAATATTTTTATCTTTAAAATGACACCAAATCGACAAAATTCCAATGCAGGGAACCGGAGATATGAATATTTAAAGATTTATCACTTTATAGCCCTTAGAAACTTATAGCACCATATTGGGACATCTGGTCGCGATAGACCGGCTCAAAGTCAAAGTTTCAGGCCGACCGCGATGGAGCCCTGAGCGGCTACCCCTTACGGTAGGTCCCGGTCAAAGTTTTTACCTTCGGACTTAGAAACTTTTCTGGAGGTTTTTCTCGTGGGGTCCCTCGATGCTCTTCACCAGGCCGGATTCGGTCAGGGTTCACCGGCCTCGGATTTCTTCTACTCCTGGTCAAACTCTGGAAGTCGGACCGACGGAGCTTTTAGCGGGACGAACCTGGATGGCTTGGCCGGCTTGCGGTTGAAGGCAGGCGGCTTGGCTGACCAGGTTGAGTCGGTCCCCCTATGGAGCTTTTTTTCAAAGTTGCTCCAAATTTCTCCAAACTCCTGGAACTTCTTCCTGAAGTTCCCCAAAGGGTCCCAAAGTGTCCCAAACTCACTCCAAGGGTCTGGAAGCTCCAAGATGGTCCTTGAAAGTTGAGGACTTCAGTTTCCACAATCCACTTGGACAAAACCCTTACAAATCCACTGGTAGTCTTCCAGGATGCGGATTCTTGATGGTGATGATCCAGGTGAGCTCTGTTAACCTGTAGCTTGCAGGGAGTCCACTCTTTACTCTTTTTCACAGCAAGGTAGTCCACAGGGCTGTAGTTCCTGATGGTGCAATCCACAGAGTGCAGGCCTAAGCAATTGCACATCCAACTTCTCAGCATGGCACAACGTCTTGCTTTCTTAAGTTTCAAGCAGCAGATCTGAGAGGCTCTGCCCTTCTCAGATACTTATTCCAAGTTCTCTGGGTCAAGCAGGAGGTCACTCCTGATCAATGGGAGCAGGGCAACTCCCCAAGGATATGACCACATCCTGTAGAGTGTGGCATTATTTTGTCCCAGAGTGCATCAAATCTTCCAAAGTCATAATGGCTGATTTTCCAGCAGAGAGGTAAGAGCTGACTAAACACACCCCTAGGATGGCTACTTTCCATAGACTCTCCCCCTTGCATCTGCTCATACCTTCCTTAAGCCTAGCATCTGGCTGAGGTGAAGAGTTTAGAGTTGTAAATGACACTGCTTTCTTCTCTCCTCTTTGAAGACCATGGTTTACGACTCCTCCCCCTGCTCTGGCATTTCTGTGTAGCAGCACACTGCCCTCCCAGCAGAGCTGGTTAACCCCAGGGGCTCTTTATCACCTCTTCAAGGCAGCCTGGCTAATCCACTTAACTCTGACCAATCAGGACAGGCCACTGGAAGGCTGAATCTGGACTTACAAACAAGAAAGTCTTATAACTTCTTGTCTGTACATTTTAGGAGAAATTCAACAATATGATATTGTTGGATTTATCACTAACATTCTGGGAAGTCTTTGAATGGAAGTTCTATCATTCTCCTATCAGGAGTTATTAGTTAATAACTTCTTGCCATGTTAACCTATGTGGCATGGGATTTGCAATGGGGAAAATGACTTGGGCCATTTTTCCAGCACCAGGACTTACAAAAACATATTTTATAAGTACTCCGCCTATATCTACAGGACCCCCACCCCATGGATCACCTAGGGGACCTTTTAGGGTTCTGAATCTGTAGAAATATTGCAGATCCTCCCTCCACAGTGCTCCTAGCATCAAAGTCGAATTTGGGCAGCACTTTATCACAATGTGGGGAGTGAAATGTGAAATTTCACTTAACCCAGGGCCTATAAAACTCATTTTATAAGGGTCCACCTTATAAATACCTGACCCCCAACCCCTGGGACACCTAGGGGAGACCCTGGGGGTTCCTAATATGCCAAAACATTGTAGGTTATCCATTTTTAAGTGCCCCAAACACCAAAGTCGAGTTTGGGCACAATTTACTTTTTAAAAGCAGTCATGGAACCCAGTGCTGCTTTTAAACTGACCTCAGGCTTCAGCAGTGCACACATGCAATTGCAGAAAAGGCTGCTGGCCTCTAAACTGCTATGCCCTACTATATACTAGGGACTGATAGGTAGTTTCAATTCCGCTGCCCTATTATGTACTAGGGTCTTATATGGTAGGTCATGCCAATCACAGGGGTACCCCAGCCCATAGTGTACCCTAGTGTATGTAGGGGTTTTAACTGTATTCTAAGTGTTTTCAGCATAGCACTGGCCCTGGGCCTGGTTAGGCAAAGCCCAGGGTCAGTCAGAGTCAGTTACCACCAGTACCAGTCAGCAAAACGTTGGGGGGTGCCCAGGGTACAGGGTGACTTTGCAAAATAGCCCCTCCCCAAACGAAAGGTGATGGGTTACTAACCTACACCCTGGTAGTCCTCATCAGCTAAGTGGAAAAACCTGGAAAGTCCATTTGCATTTGCATGGGCATCCCCAGGTCTGTGTTCCACTGTAAAGTTCATTCCCTGTAGGGAAATGGCCCACCTTAACAGCTTGGGATTCCTCCCCCTCATCTGCATCAACCACTGAGAGGCCTGTGGTCAGTTTGAACACGAAAGTGAGTCCCAAACAAATATGGTCTCGACTTTTTCAGGGACCAAACCACAGCAAAAGCCTCTCTCTCAATGGCACTCCACCTCTGCTCTCTGGGAAGAAGTCTCCTGCTAATAAAGGCAACTGGCTGATCAAGGCCCTCTTAATTTAGCTGTGAGAACACTGCCCCAATCTCTTGCTCCAAAGCATCTGTCTGAACCACAAATTCTTTTGTGTAATCAGGGGCCAGCAGCACTGGTGCTGAACACATAGCAGCTTTCAGAGTGTCAAAAGCCTTCTGACACTCTGGGGTCCAATCCACCTTTTTGGGCCTTTTCTTAGAAGTGAGTTCTGTTAGGGGCCCCACAATGGTCCCATAATTTTGAACAAACCTTCTATAATACCGTGTCAGTCCAAGGAATGCCCTGACCTGACTCTGGGTAACAGGAGTTGTCCAATCCAAAATAGTTTGGATTTTAGCTTGGAGAGGCTGTACATGGCCCCCACCTACCTGGTGGCCCAGGTACACCACAGAACTCTGCCCTATTTGGCACTTACTTGCCTTAATAGTCAGGCCTGCCTGCTGCATGGCCTGAAGCACTTCCCTTAGGTGGCTTAAGTGATCCCCCAGGTAGAACTGTATACAGCTATATCATCCAGATAAGCTGCACTGAACTGTTCCAACCCAGACAAGACCCTGTTCACCAACCTTTGGAAGGTGGCAGGTGCTTTCTTTAAGCCAAAGGGCATTACCTTGAACTGATAATGTCCCTCTGGTGTGGAAAATGCTGACCTCTCCTTTGCTCCATCAGTGAGAGCAATCTGCCAGTAACCTGCAGTCAAATCAAATGTACTCAGGTACTTAGCAGCCCCTAACCTGTCAATGAGCTCATCATCTCTAGGTATAGGGCGAGCGTCAGTCTTTGTGACTGCATTCAATCCTCTGTAGTCCACACACAACCTTAACTCCTTGGGTCCCCCCTGAGGATTAGGTTTAGGTACCAGCACCACTGGACTGGCCCATGGACTCTCAGATGGTTCAATTACCCCCAATTCCAGCATCTTAGCAACCTCAGCTTTAATGCTGGCTCTGACATGGCCAGACAACCTGTACAGTTTATTTTTGACAGGTAGGCTGTCGCCAGTGTCAATGTGGTGCACACACCACTCAGTGATGCCTGGGGTCAAAGAGAACAGGCCAGCAAACTGCTCCAGCACTAGCTTACAGTCTCTGTGCTGCTGGTCTGTCAACTTGGGAGAGAGTACAACCCCCTCCACTGACCCATCTTGCAAATTAGTGGAGAGGAGGTCGGGCACAAGTTCAGTTTCCTCCTCCACTCCCTCATCAGTGACCAGTAACATGGTCATGTCTGCCCTGTCATGGTGGGGTTTCAATCTATTCACATGCAGGACCCTATGAGGGTTCCTGGGGGTGCCAAGGTCAACCAAATAGGTAACCTCACCCTTCTTTTCTAAGATTGGATAGGGCCCACTCCACTTGTCATAGAGGGCCCTGGGAGCCACAGGCTCCAACACTCACACCAATTGTCCTGGAGTATACTCAGGTATAGTAGCCTTTTGATCATACCAGTGCTTCATGAGCTCCTGGCTGGCCTCCAGTTTTCTATTTGCCTTGTACATGTACTCTGCCATTCTAGATCTCAGGCCTAGCACATAGTCAAGCACATTGTCCTTTGCTTCTTTAAGAGGCTTCTCTAAAGACTCTCTCAGCAGGCTCAATGGCCCCCTCACAGGGTGTCCAAACAACAACTCAAAGGGACTGAAACCAACCCCTTTCTGTGGCACCTCCCTGTAGGCAAACAGTAAGCATGGGAGGAGAACATCCCATCTCCTCCTGAGTTTCTCTGACAACCCATTTATCATGCCCTTCAGGGTTTTGTTGAATCTCTCAACAAGACCATTTGCTTGTGGGTGATAGGGGTGGTGAACTTGTAGTTGACACCACACTCATCCCACATACCAGTCAGATAGCTGGACAGGAAGTTCGTGCCCCTATCTGATACCACCTCTTTGGAAAACCCACTCTGGTGAACACACCAAGCAGTGCTCTAGCCACTGCAGGAGCATCAATGGTTCTAAGAGGGATTGCTTCAGGGTACCTAGTGGCATGGTCCACTACCACTAAGATATACCTATTCCCTGACGCAGTAGGTGGGTCCAGGAGAACAACAATGTCCATCCCCACGCTTTCAAAAGGAACCCCAAACACTGGCAGTGGTATTAGGGGAGCCTTTGTCTTGCTCCCTGCCTTGCCACTGGCCTGACAGGTGACACAGGAGCTGCAAAACTCCTTTACCTTTTCAGACATATGGGGCCAGTAGAAATGGTTCACCAACCGGTTCCATGTCTTTGTCTGCCCCAAATGTCCTGCCAAGGGTATATCATGACCCAAAGTCAGGATGAACTCTCTGTACTTCTGGGGCACCACCAATCTCCTGGTGGCCCCCTCCTTGAGGTTTCTGGCCTCAGTGTAAAGCCATCCATCTTTCCAGAAGATTCTATGAAACCCACTGTCATCCCCCTCGTCTTGCTTAGAGGCAATCCGCCTCAAGCTCTCAACGCTGGGACAGTTTCTCTGTCCCTTACTGAACTCCTCTCTGGAGGATCCACCTGCTCCTGTCAGTTCTGCCAAATCTGACAGCTCTGGCAGGGATGGAGTCCCTCCCTCAGAGGCTAGATCCTCCCCATCAGGGTTAGATTCTTCCTGCACCTCTGGAGTTCCCTGGGCTGGCTCACCTGGCCCAGTACCCTTGTCCTTGGATGCTTGGCCCTTTGTTCCAGGGTCCAAGTATCCAGCCACTCCCTTCTGGCTAGTCTGTGACCTTGGTCACAGCACATACCCACTCAGGGAGCTCCAATATTTTCATATGGAGTCCTCTCTCCACCTCTGACCACTCAGAGGCTTCAAGATCATTGCCCAGTAAACACTGGACTGGGAGCACCTTTGACACAGCTATCTTCATAGGGCCTGTCACACCTCCCCATTCCAAATCCAGCACAGCCATAGAATGGAGTTTGGTAGTGCTGTCTGCATAAGTCACCTGGTGAAACTCACCAGGTAACAACCTCTCTGGAGGCACCAGCTCATCCAGGACCATCGTTACACTAGCCCCAGTGTCTCTGATAGCCTCAACTTCAGTCCCATTCACTTTAGGCCTCTGCCTGTATGTGTCCATGTTTGGAGGTAAGGCAGCAAGGGTTGCAATATTCACCCCACCCAGGGATACTAAGGTTGCTTCCACCACCTGACTACCCTTCTCTGGGGGACCACTCTCCACTCCTACACTTACACTGGCAATCCCTGTGGATGGCCCCTTAGGGGGGAGTTTCTCGGCACAGACAGCATCTCCTTGTTTGTGCCCTGGCTGGTTACAGTCAAAGCACTTACCCACCTTTGAGGGATCAAAGAACCTACCATTCTTTCCCCGATACCCCCTCCCTTTGAATTTGGGTTGGCTCGGGGCCCCCCTCCTTGTGCAGGTTTTTATGGGTCTTTGGAGTACTCCTTCTGGTTTTGACCTTCTTTCCCTTGGGCTTTCCCTTGGGGTGGGACCTGTCCTCCTTTCTTCTGGTCACCCCCCTGGTGCTGAATGTAAACCCGGGTTCTTACCCACTCATAGGCTGCTTCCCCCATCTCCCTGGGGTCTGTCAGCTTAGAGTCCACTAGATACTGGGGTAACTTCTCTTCTGCACAATGAGTCAAAATATGTTCTTTCAAAAACAAATTATACAATTTCTCATATGTGTCAACTTTGTTGCCAACAATCCAGCCTTCCAGTGCCTTCACTGAAATCTCCACAAAGTCTACCCACGACTTTGAACTCAATTTCTGGGTGCCTCTAAACTTCACCCTGTACTGCTCTGGAGTCAGACCAAATCTCTTGACTAAGCATGCCTTCATCTGCTGGTATGATTCTGAATCCTCTCCCTTCAAGGTCAGGAGCCTATCCCTCCCAGCTACTGGAATCAACTCCCACAGGCGTGCACCCCAATACCTAGAGTGGACCCTACTCATTCTAAGGGCCCTCTCAAAAGCTACTAGCCACTTGTCAATGTCATCCCCTTCTGTGTACTTGGGCACTATACCCTTGGGAAGTTTGGGATCAAATCCACCACCCCTGGACATCTCAAAATCTTTTTCACTGCCACCATTTCTTTTGAACGCCTCCTCCCTCTCTCATTTCTTCTTAGCCAATTCCAATTTCTCCTTCTCCAAAGCAATCAAAGCTAATTGAGCCTCAAGCTGTCTCTCTGCAAGGGACAGTGGTGGTTCCTGAGTAAGGGACCCTTCCCCACTCCCTCCATCTGGAATCATATGGCTAACACTAGATAAAATGGAAGACGCATCATCCTCACCCTCCTCTTGGATGAGGTTGGGGGGACACCCTCTATCCCCCCTTGACTCTCCTCAGCTACCACAGCCCAGGCCTTTAGGGATTCAAGCAACCCTGCCTTCCTAAGCTTCTTTGAAGCAGGCAGCCCCCTAAGCCTACACGGTTCCCTAAGATCAGCCATCTTGAACAGGGACAGTTTAGCCAGGTCCAGCTCCATGGTTCCCTAGTTTTGGGTCACAACAACTAGGCACAACAGACTTAGAACAATTTGGAAAAATCAAAACAATGGATTAAAAACAGTTTAGTCCAAATTCCAAAAATCAAACTCAAAAGTTTTGTTCTAAGGCAATTTAGAGGATTTCTACAATCTTAATTCACTTTACTGAAAGGTGTACTTTTTAAACACAAGTCCTCATCCACACCGCTGAGCACCAAATGTTGGAATGTGGATTATTGGTAGGGGCAAATGTAGGTCTGCCACTGGCAATAAGGCCACTAACACATGATAGGACTCAGCATAGGTCTTAGAAAATTATTCCCATGCTCAACCCTTGGTAGCTTGGCTGCGAGCAGGCAGGCTTAACTTCAAAGACAGGTATGTAAAGCATTTAAAAACACCAATTCAGTAAATAATTAAGACACAATGCATAATAAAAATCCAACACCAATTTATAAACATAGGAAATATTTTTATCTTTAAAATGACACCAAAATGACAAAAATCCATTGTAGGGAACCAGAGATATGAATTTTTAAAGATTTATCACTTTATAGCACTTAGAAACTTATAGCACCATATTGGGACATCTGGTCGCGTAGACCGGCTCAAAGTCAAAGTTTCAGGCCGACCGCTATGGAGCCCTGAGCGGCTACCCCTCGCGGTAGGTCCCGGTCACAGTTTTTACCTTCGGACTTAGAAACTTTTCTGGAGCTTTTTCTCGTGGGGTCTCTCGATGCTCTTCACCAGGCCAGATTCGGTGAGGGTTCGCCGGCCTCGGATTTCTTCTACTCCCGGTCAAACTCTGGAAGTCGGACTGACGGAGCTTTTAGCGGGACGAACATGGATGGCTTGGCCGGCTCGCGGTTGAAGGCAGGCGGCTTGGCTGACCAGGTTGAGTCGGTCCACCTATGGAGCTTTTTTACAAAGTTGCTCCAAAGTTCTCCAAACTCCTGGAACTTCTTCCTGAAGTTCCCCAAAGGGTCCCAATGTGTCTCAAACTCACTCCAAGGGTCTGGAAGTTCCAAGATGGTCCTTGAAAGTTGAGGACTTCAGTTCCCACAATCCACTTGGACAAAACCCTTACAAATCCACTGGTAATATTCCAGGTTGCGGATTCTTGGTGGTGATGATCCAGGTAATCTCTGTTAACCTGTAGCTTGCAGGGAGTCCACTCTTTACTCTTTTTCACAGCAAGGTAGTCCACAGGGCTGTAGTTCCTGATGGTGCAGTCCACAGAGTGCAGGCCTTAGCAATTGCACATTCAACTTCTCAGCATGGCACAACGTCTTGCTTTCTTAAGTTTCAAGCAGCAGATCTGAGGGGCTCTGCCCTTCTCCGATACTTATTCCAAGTTCTCTGGGTCAAGCAGGAGGTCACTCCTGACCAATGGGAGCAGGGCAACTCCCCAAGGATATGATCACATCCTGTAGAGTGTGGCATTATTTTGTCACAGAGTGCATCAAATCTTCCAAATTCATAATGGCTGATTTTCCAGCAGAGAGGTAAGAGCTGGCTAAACACACCCCTAGGATGGCTACTTTCCATAGACTCTCCCCCTTGCACCTGCTCATACCTTCCTTAAGCCTAGCATCTGGCTGAGGTGAAGAGTTTAGAGTTGTACATGACACTGCTTTCTTCTCTCCTCTTTGAAGACCATGGTTTACGACTCCTCCCCCTGCTCTGGCATTCCTGTGTAGCAGCACACTGCCCTCCCAGCAGAGCTGGTTAACCCCAGGGGCTCTTTATCACCTCTTCAAGGCAGCCTGGCTAATCCACTTAACTCTGACCAATCAGGACAGACCACTGGAAGGCTGAATCTGGACTTACAAACAAGAAAGTCTTATAACTTCTTGTCTGTACATTTTAGGAGAAATTCAACAATATGATATTGTTGGATTTATCAATACCATTTAGGGAAGTCTTTGAATGGAAGTTCTATCATTCTCCTATCAGGAGTTATTAGTTAATAACTTCTTGCCATGTTAACCTATGTGGCATGGGATTTGCAATGGAAAAATGACTTGGGCCATTTTTCCAGCACCAGGACTTACAAAAAACATATTTTTAAGTACTCCGCCTATATCTACAGGACCCCCACCCCATGGATCACCTAGGGGACATTTTAGGGGTTCTGAATCTGTAGAAATATTGCAGATCCTCCCTCCACAGTGCTCCTAGTATCAAAGTCGAATTTGGGCAGCACTTTATCACAATGTGGGGAGTGAAATGTGAAATTTCACTTAACCCAGGGCATATAAAACTCATTTTGTAAGGGTCCACCTTATAAATACCTGACCCCCCCACCCCTGGGACACCTAGGGGAGACCCTGGGGGTTCCTAATATGCCAAAACATTGTAGGTTATCCATATTTAAGTGCCCCAAACACCAAAGTCGAGTTTGAGCACAATTTACTTTTTATAAGCAGTCATGGAACCCAAGGCTGCTTTTGAACTGACATCAGGCTTCAGCAGTACACACATGCAAGTGCAGAAAAGGCTGCTGGCCTCTAAACTGCCATGCCCTACTATATACTAGGGACTGATAGGTAGTTTCAATCCCCCTGCCCTATTATGTACTAGGGTCTTATAGGGTAGGTCATGCCAATCACAGGGGTACCCCAACCCATAGTGTACCCTAGTGTATTTACGTGTTTTAACTGTATTCTAAGTGTTTTCAGCATAGCACTGGCCCTGGGCATGGTTAGGCAAAGCCCAGGGTCAGTCAGAGTCAGTTACCACCAGTACCAGTCAGCAAAAAGTTGGGGGGTGCCCAGGGCACAGGATGACTTTGCAACAAGGACATTAAGACAGCCTACAGGGAAGTGTCAAGATGTTTATCTACCTTAGATTATAAAGAATATGTTAAGCATCAACATGAGCTGGGGGACAAGGCCAGTGGACTATTTGCCTGGTTGTTGAAATCTGAACACACGTGCAGCCCTATCGGGCCATTCCCCTTGACGAAAGGCCACATGGTGAACTCTCAGTTAGCTATTAATGAGGAATTCGAGGCCTACTACAGGGCGCTATACTGAACCCCAATGGGAATGGACCTAAAGGTAATCTCCATCTATCTGGCATCTATTGAGACCCCCTCCTCGAGCCCTTGCAGAGACAGGAGCTGGGTGCCCCTTTGACTCTCAAGGAGGATAAACTGGACATTAAACAAATAGCCAGAGGCAAGACTCCGGGCACCAATGGGCTACCAATAGAATTTTATGCCACATCTCAAGCCCATCTAGCCCCTCGGCTTTTGCGAGTGAATGAACAGGCCAAGGAGCGTGGCAGACTTTTGGATACCATGAGGGAGGCTCTGATTGTGGTGCTCCCGAAATCCTGGCAGGACCCGCTGGAGGAGGCCTCCTATCGCCGCTTCTCACTGCTCAACCTTGATTTCAAGTTACTGGGTAAGGTACAAGCGAATAGATTGACCCTCTACTTCACACAGTAGTTCATCCAGAACAGAATGAATTTATCCTGGGTAGGAATACATTCCCGAATCTCCATCGGCCTATTCCGTATCATGGACTGGGCACACAGCATGGACACCCAATTTTGGGTGGCTTTGTTAGATATAGAGAAGGCGTGCAACACCCTGGGGTGGGCCTACCTGCAAAGCTTGCTATTAAAACTAGGGCTGGGACCAGGGATTCACAGGTGGCTAGGAATCCTCTATGAGTCCCCCTTGGCCAGGGTGCGCACGCAATAACGCAAAGAAGGACATTTGGTGAATGAAATCTATCACAAGCCCACTAACAGAAACGACCTACTAAAGGCTAATATTTAATTTCCTTCATGACCAATTATTAAATATAAGAAGCGAGTGCTGTGGTGTATCGAGATTCCAAGAACAATTAGGGGAGCTTAGTGACAAACAATTAGGAAGAGGATATCCTTCTAAAGTAGTATCCAGGACCCAGAATAACAACAGGGCAGCACTTCTAGTTACACACTGTAAGCGTAAACAGAAATGAAACATAACAAAGGCCAGGTAGCACATTTGGCAGCGGTAGCCCCCACCATTCGAGAGCCCCCCATTCAGTCTGCCACCTATGAATATCCAGGCGATATGGGAGTCTCAAGAGCACCTCGCCGCATTCTGATGGCCCCCCGCCCATCATTCTGCGTTACACCACTGGATAGAGCTCTGCCAATACATATGCAAAAAACTGGTGTCCTGGGAGTACACAACTATGGGGAAGCACCTGAGTGAAATTTAGAGTTATTCACAGTCTCCCAGTTATAATTCACATGCTTATGTCAGTGTTTCATTAGCTTCAGGATTTGCCTGTTATAGTTGAATGCTGTATAACATGTTTACTAAGTAGCATATCTTTACTCGTTAAACATCCCTAGATATACTGGTTTCATGATAAGGCACCCACTTCCTAATAAACATGTGGCCTTATTAGGCACCTTTCTGCTGATATGGAGCCGCACACTGAACCAAATGCGGATTGCTTATATCTTCCAATGTTAGTGAGGCCATTGAGAGGGGTCGTCTATTTGCCCCTCTGCGTTACAGTGACATTTCGCTTGCTTTATTTATTGCGTGCAATGTGAGGTAAATCAAGTTACAAATTAATCATATTGATAAAGGCAGATTCCAAATCTTTGAGACTTGCTTTTCTCTACGCGCAGCTTTAAAAGCATAGTTTTGTTGTTAGCTTGGATTAAAATAAACCTGTTGTTTATTTCTTTGAACCGGCAATGTGTACACAACATCAGGGTGGAAGTGTTAAAAGTTCCCATCTTACTCCGTATGCTGCAAATTCCCTAAGGCTAGATTCAATCGAAATTGAAATTAGAACTGTTGTACAGCCGGGCCAAGGAAAACGCAGTGGGCTTTGCTTGCTAAAAGAGCCTGTGAAAATGGCAAAAACACTTCAAGTGTAGTGAGATGTATTGCTTGCTCAACTGCTGTCAAAAATGGCACAACGTGACAACTCTGTACTTCAGGATTTCACTGCTATATATCTGAATCAAAATGGAAAATGAGATTTTCGGCGTACTGGAGGGAATGGAATCCTTGCTGATACCACTACCATAGTGGAAATGTTACATGACAGAAAACCTGCACTGCCTTTATTAGCCTTATGGGCCCTCTAAAAGGGCTCTCCCGGCATTGCTCTTCACATCACACAGGACCCAGTGCTGTGTGGATCATGAGATGGTGCTACATGCCTAAAGCTATTGGACATGGCTTTAGTTGACTGTTGGCAAGACCTTTTGTTACCAATCGGTAACATATACCTAGAATGGACTTTGAGTCAGCCCCTTCTTCGTGATTGGATTTCTTTGTTGTCACTCTCTGGTGTCTGTTTCTGATTCCACGGCTTTTCTCTCCATTCCTGTGGTTTGCCCGCCCAGGAGCATTCCAATCTGACAGTGCTCTGATTGCATAAGTTGTGTCATTCTACTGCTGACTTGATGGCGGTACTTTCTTAGTTTGCTTTTAGTATAAAAGGAAAGTGCGTGTGTTTTCCTTTCTCTCTCCTGCTTTACATGTTTTTATGTATTTATTTTTTGTGAGAGTCAATCAACTGCACGGTGCTAATGGGCAATTCCTTCCTTTATTTTCATATGCTGCTCTTTCATTTTCTTTTTTTTAGCCCCCATGCATGTGTTCTAGTTGTATTCCCCTCCCCACCCCCTCTGCCTCTTTCATTTTTTATCCTATTTTTTACAAGGGCTCAGCAGCTGCAGTGTGCTGCCAAGCTGCTTGCTTTTTATCACTTCCATGTTTTTTTAACTTTTAACTTGCTGGTCTAACATGGCTGTTGGAAAATGTCCCTCTCTGAAGGGTCACCCCAAACTTTTTGCCTTCCTCCTCCTCTTTTCCTGACCTTCTTTTTGTTGGATTTTGGACTCTGAGCACTTTACCACTGCTAGCCAGTGCTAAAGTGCAACTGATTTCGCCTCTAAACATGGTATAACTGGTTTACACCTGTTTGGCATATTTATCTACTCATAGGTCCCTTGTAAAGGGATATACCATATACCCAGGGCCTGTAAATTAAATGCTACTATTAGGCTTGCAGCACTGATTGTGCCACCCACGCAAGTAGCCTTCCAAACCTGTCTCAGGCCTGCCATTACAGGGCCTGTGTGTGCAGTTTATTGCCACTTAAATGTGGCATTTACTTGCCAAGCCTTAAACTACCCTTTTATTACACATAAGTCACCACTAAGGTAGGCCCTAGGTAGCTCATAGGGCAGGGTGCGGTGTAAGTAAAAAGTAAGTGAAAGGTAGGACATGTACTTTTAAGTTTTGTAGGTCCTGATAGTGGCAAACACCCAAATTCGTTTTTCACTACTGTGATGCCTACTTCTCTCATAGGTTAACATTGGGAATTCCTTAATACCCATTTAAGCTGTAATTCCTGATTCGAAAAGAGTAGCTCCATCATGTCTCATATCTTTGAAATGGTAATGATAAATCCTCTTTACAGGTAAAGTTGGATTTAGCATTACTATTTTAGAAATGCCACTTTGTGCATTCACTTTAGAGAGCCACAAACACAGAAAGAGTAGGAGTAACAGAGAACTCATCTGCATTCTGATAGTTTTTCCTAGGCAGGAGAGAGGGAGGGAGTTGACACTATGCCACCCGAATAGGCAGTGTCCTGTTTCCCTCACAAATTACCCCCCTACTGGTAGTCTGGAGATAAGGCTGGAAAGAAGGGGGGACCTGTGCACTTAAAGGGTCTGCTTTGAAGTCACCCCCATTTCAAAGGCACAACTGGGTATGCGTCCTGGGGCTCTGGCCCTACCAAGACAGTACACTACTGAACCTGTGAAGAAATCTGTCAGGAGTAAATGCTGCTGCGATACAAGGATTGCCACTGTGCTTTACTGCTCCTCTGGAAAATCTGCTTTTCTGCTACGTTGTGCTGTCCTGCTGTCTGCTGATCTCTGTCCTGCTGAGGACAAGAGCTGGACCAATTTCACTTGAATCCAGAGTGATTCCAAGGGTTTGCTGGCTTACCACCTGTTCTGAAGTCTCAGGGCCATCAAAAACTTCCTTCAACTCTGCAACAGCACCTATACTTTGCCATCTATGAGTCCTGCTTTGCCAAGTGGGGCCAACCCTGTCCAGGGCCCCTAAAAGTGAGCTTCTGCTGTGCATAACCCTAAAAATCGATGCAGTGAGGACTTTGCACCAATCAGAACTGACATACTGCCCTTCGACGCCGATGCAGGAGCTGATTGACGACATCGGGTTCGATGGACAGCATGGCTCGATGACAACAAACAGCGATGCTCGACGCCAATGCATCGCCTGCATCGTAAAGGTGTTTGTCGACGAAGCCTTCATAGCCTACATGGATTAGAACTGACACATTGAGTTTCCACGTTGAGGCATCATTCATCTAATTTTCAGTGGAACCTGAGTGAGTCTTGGAGCGGGCCTGCCCTCCATCATGGTAGGCCTGAACTTTGGAGTTACTCTGGTCCAGCACAACCTTAAGTAACCCCTAAGTGCTCTTTGCTTCTAAGCACTACATTTTGATTTAATCTTGAAAAATTCATAACTCCGGTTCTATTTGTTGGATTGTTATCATTTTGGTCTTGTTTTACTCATAAAAATATAATATATTCTTCTAACCCTGTGAGGAGTTTTTTGTGGTATTTTCACTGTGTTCCTGTGTGTGGCTGTTGCACAAATACTTTACACTTTGCCTCTTTAGATAAGTCTAACTGCTCTGTGCCAAGGCAGCAGAGGGGGAGCACAGGTTATCTTTTAGTGTGTATCTAGCTTACCCTGACGAGAGTGGTGGTGCCTGCTTGTACAGGGTGCCTACTCTGACTACCAGGAACCACATTTCCAACAGTGGCCATCGCCCATGCTAAATCAGTAAATCAAAATGGTTGCAAAACCTACTATGCATATACATGCATATGTTGTAACACCTGCAAACACATCAGCATCCATCTTGAGATGCATTCTTCTTAATAGAAAGTCCTTTGCAAAACTGCAGGCCATGTGTGCCCATGCGTTTGCATGTTGCTAATATAGAACATTAGCCTTACATAGTCAAGACACATGTTTCTTTTAACTGGAACAGAAACTGACGTTTTTTAATGTTCACCACATAGCTAGAAACCTATCTGCATATCATGAGTATGCAATAAAGTGCAATCTCTTTTTCAACTCACAAGCTTTTGGGCCATTAAGAGATGAATATTCATGACATGATTCAGGCATAGTGTCTGAGTCTGATCACTTAATCCAATAAGAAATCACGGTTTGAGAGAATGGTCACAGGCCTTTGCCGGTAATATGAGTTTGTATGTGGAAAACAGGCTTGCTAATATATTGGGGATCATGTACTTAGATAATGTGATATGAGGGTTTTCTTGATCTCAGGGAATGTGTGCAAGATTAAAGCATAAGCTCCTACAGTATAATTGGCTAAAGGGTTTTAAATACATGCTGATCATGTGCTGATGCATCAATCTTTCAATGGCATGGGGGAACCTTAGCCTATCGGAACAACAACAGTTCATAAAAGTATCATGTGCTGATGGGCTGGACATTTGTTTCTGTTGGTAACATGTTATGATGCGGATCAGGTATGATGATGTAGGACTATGGGCCAGATGTACGACCCGTTTTTGCATGCGCAAACGGGTTTGCGAACCCGTTTGCTCATACAAAAACATATTGGGCCATGTACATAACCCATTTAGCGAATCGCAATTTTTTTGCGACTCGCTAAATATGTTTTGCGACTCGCTATTTGGAAGGGGCATTCCCTTCCAAATTGCGAGTCTCAAAACAATGTACTAATGCTTTGCGACCGCAACTGCGGTCGCAAAACACCCGCAATTACCACCTACTACAAGTAGGTGGTAATGCATTTGCAAATGGGAAGGGGTCCCCAGGGGACCCCTTCCTATTTGCAAATGCATGCAAAATAATTTTTTAAGGGCAGACAGTGGTCCTAGGCCTGCTTGCCCTTAAAAAATGAAACGAAAAGGTTTCATTTTTTCTTTTTAAACGCATCCCGTTTTCCTTTAAGGAAAATGGGCTGCATTTAAAAAAAAAAGCTGCTTTATTAAAAAGCAGTCCCAGACATGGTGGTCTGATGAGCCCAGCAGGCCACCATCCTTGGGAGGGCTGGCATTCACAATGGGCTCGGAAATTGCGAGAGGCTCATTAATATTAATGAGCCTCGCAATTTGCGACCCCATTGGGAATCGCAGAACAGTGTAAACACACTGTTGTACATTTCATTTAGCGCCTCGCAATTTGCGACTCGCAATGTGTCGCAAATTGCGAGGCGCTAAATGAAAGGGTCGTACATCTGGCCCTATATGCTTACTTTGAAGAGGATAACAATTCAAGGGAGGATGACATAAGGTGCTAACCATGCTACTTTGGAAGGAGCAATAAGTGATGCAATAAGCTGCAAAAGGTATTTGGGACCATGTGAAGCAGCATGCAGTTTTTGGATATTGTATGAAATCTTGGTTGGTCATTGAGGGCCTGATGTATTTGCTGGAGGAAAGGGTACTCCATCACAGTGGCAAAGACTACCCTTTCTGCCAACCTCAATGTCCGTCCGTCTCATTTAGAGGTGGGCAGACCCTCAGTGTATAGAAAGTGGACACTACTCTGTCTTTGCCACCTATGCACACTTCCAACGGCCAGTCGGAGGTTTGACCATGTCCCCCCCACCGTATTTAGAGTGGGCAGACACATGGGCAGTATTCCCTGCCCATCAACGCCATGAAAAATGTGGTATTAAGGGGCAGTGAAAACTATTAAATGACCCCCAAGCCGTGGGAGAATGCTCCCACTGTGAGGGGGTCATTGTTCTATTTATATTTTTAAAAAATCCTGCTTTATGATTTTCTTAATGAAAATAAAAAATAGTTGTAAATTTGATGCAGAACTTCATCATGTTGATGGAGCCGTCCCTCAAACTTAAAATGCATGTCAAGGAACTGCAGAGTCATAGATTCCTGCAAAGGCTGGAGCTTTCCATAGCGGCAGCAGACACCTCTATATACGGCGGGCTGAGTACCCTCGCCATGGCTGGAGTAAATTATTCTGTAATGGCTATGGAGATTACTCCATCCATCAACAATTGAATCAGTCCCTTAGACTCCTGCGCAAAAGTGAATTAGGAGTGGGCACTCAATTTAAATAGGACAAAACCTAAAAAGCAGCAGTTGGACTAAGTGAGATATTATAATCAGAGCTATGTGTTAATAATATTTATTGATATATTGGAACAAAACAATTAGTCCCTCGAGTACTTATAGATTTCCAGCTACGTGTCCTAAGTGTTTTCAGAAATATGTTCTCAGTCTTTAATAGAAAGTGTGACTCTTTCAGTAGCTGCCAGTGTTCACATTTCCTAGATACACTCCTCCAGCGATGGAAGGGGTTTTGTTTTTTGTCTTGCTTAAGTGTATTTTTTTCTAGTTATGATACCCTTTTAGGGCCATTGGGTAGGAATCACATTGGTATTTCTGTTTACAAATTAGGCCAGCAAGTAACAACAGATGAATTTACAACTTAAGGTATATATAAAAGGTGACTTGAAGTTGTAGTTTCTTTCAATGTAGTGTAATATTGGCCAAAAATTGCATTTTATGCGGGAGTAAATCACTGTCCAATCTGAGAAATAGTCAGAGATTTACTTCTGTTCAGGATTGAAGTAAATCTCATTGCAGAGTGGGAAGGTAATAAATACCCACAGCCATCACAGTTGTGTACAGGAAGGGATTTCTTCAAGCGGAAATACTTTCCTTGGAGAAGATAGACAAATCATTTATGGAGTTGCAACATGAATGATAACACAGGTGTGAGAAATTTGGTTGTTGATTGAGCGTCAATCAACAGCCACAATTTTTGTAAGGGTGAACCCCAAAAGTCACTAAATTAACCTGTGCTTAACCTCTGGTAGATTGGCACAAACGTAGTCCGGCTTACCATCGAGGCAACTTGTAATGGACTTATGCAGCACTTAAACAGTAATAAAGTGACAACACAAGACAAGAAAAATCCCAAAACTAATTAAAATAAATTGAGTTACTTTTAATAAAACCCAATCAGTAAAATCTGAATAATGACTTATTAAAGTTCAAAATGAAAAATAGCACCTAAGAGATCAAAGTGCCAACCCATCCAGTTGCGCAAGACTGAAGCAAAGACAAAAGTTAAGGCTGACCGTAATGGAGCGCGGTTCTAATACACAAAGTGGATTGGGCCTGGTCTCCACTTACCTTCGGACTTAGAAAACCTTTTTAGAGAAACATGTCTGAAAAGGTAAAGGTCAGTGGGACAAGGCAGCTGGTGGTGTCCGAGTAGGAGGCGTCATTGATTGTCAGGTAGCCTCTGGATGAAGATGCAGTGAAGAAATATCTATAAAGCACAGGACCCACGTCTGAGCATCCCCGTCCCACTTGGGGTGACAAATGCAAAAAAACAATTGATGTATTGAATGATTTTTTTTGAATGGTGTAAATCCGTTCAGTAGTTGCTGAGAAATTAAAAAAATAAAAATATCGATATCTGAGCACCGAGGAGGAGTCACGAACCCTCCCGAGCACGAGCTTCATTCTGATTGGCTGCCAGCACTCCAAAGTAGAATGTGTTGGCAGCCATCTTGTGACTCGGTAACTGAGTCACAAGAAAAAGAAAAAAAAAGTGAAAAATGAAGAAAAGGGGGCAGGGTAGAAACACCCTGACCCACTAGGCCTGCTCAGGGACCCCCAGGCCCAAAAAAATAATTTATTTTCCTAAATCGGCAGAATTCATGCTGGGGGCAATGTCAAAATTATATAGCGGGGGACCGCCAACTCCCCAGGGCTATGCTAATTATATGCGGGGGCACGCGGCCCCGGTGCTTGTTTAATTTGATGTGGGGGAGCCTCCCAGGCCCCACCAAACCCGGGGACCGCCACCTCCCCAGGGCTTTCTTTAATTATGCGTGGGGGGGCATGCGGCCCCCCGCTGCCCCGGGGACTGCCACCTCCCCGGGGCTTTATTTTGTGGGTGGGAGGCCTCACAGACCCCCCCAAGCCACGGGGACTGCCACCTCCCTGGGGCTTTCGTAAATTATTTACGGGGCCCTTGCGGGCCCCCCAAGCCCCAGGGTTTACCACCTTCCCGGCTGTTGAAATGATGGGAGGGGGCCGCGCGGCCCCCCTCCTGGAGCCCTTGATGGCCCTGGGGACCACCACGCCCCAGGGTCGGCTCCTGCAATGTCCCGGGGTGCCCACCCCCGGGACATTGCTGTTTGCTATGGCAGGGCGGGAGCCATGCTCCCACCCTGCCATAGCAAACACTGCTTTGCTTCGTTGAAGCGAGAGCAGGAAACCTGCTCTCGTTTCAGCGAAGCAAAGCAGAATTGCTTTTGGGCAAGGGGAGCTGCATGTTAGCAGCTCCCCTTGCCCAAAAGCAATGCCGGCTCCCGCAGGAGGTAGGGAGCTGGCTGGGACCGTGGGGCATTGGGGCTCCCCCTACGGTCCCCACCGGTGAGGGCCGGCCCCGGGGGTTGGGGTCCCCGGGGCCAGAAGTGACCCGGGAGGGGGGCCACATGGCCCCCTCCTTTTATTTAAAAATAAATAAATGGCCGGGCCCCATGGGGTCCCCAGGGCCGAAATCAGCCTGGGGAGGGGGGTCGCGCGGCCCCCCTCCTTAAATTTATATATAAAATGGCCAAGCCCCGGGGGATGGGGTCCCCAGGGCCAATAGTGGCCCAGGGAAGGGGAGCCATGCGGCCCCCCTTCCCTATAAACATTTTTTTTTTAAAAAGAGGCCATGCCCCTGGGGATGGGGTCCCTGGGGCCAAAAGCGGCCCAGGGTGTGGCCCCCCCTTCACTATAAATATATATAAAAAAAGGAGGCCATGCCGCGGGGGATGGGGTCCCCGGGGCCGAAATCGGCCTCTGGAGGAGGACTGCGTGGCCCCCTTCCCGTTTAAGAAAAAAAAAAATTCCCCCAGTCCCCCTTCTAAAAATATATATATAAAAAAAAGCTGGCATCTCGCCTGAGGCTCCGCCCCCTCCCTGCACCATTCTGCAAACGCGCACCCAGGCGCATTCTAAGTTGGGGAATTAAGTCCCCTTGAATACTGAGGGTCCCTGGGGGCCAACTAGCCCATCAGGTACCTCCAGTAAGCACCACACAGCCGGATTGCAGAGAGGTGGTCCGAGGCCAACCCCCTTTTTACACCACTCTGCAAACGCGCCTCTTGGCGCACTGCTGGTGGGGCGATGAGGTCCTCTTTTGTCCTGAGGACCTCAGGACACAAGTGGACTTCATCCCCCGAGCAGCAGTGCGCCACGAGTCACGTTTGCAGAGTCGTGTAAAAAGGGGGCGTGGCCTTTGAGCACTCTCAGCAATCTAGCTGTATGGGGCTTACTGGAGGTAACAGGAGGGCTAGTTGGCCCCCAGGGACCCTCAGGAGGAAAGGGGACTTCATCCCCCAACCAAGAGCGTGCCAGGAGGCGTGTTTGCAGAGTGGTGGAGGAAGGGGGCGTGGCCTCTGTCCACCTCTCAGCAATCCCACTGTGTGGGGCTTATAGGAGGTAAGGGATAGGCTAGTTTCCCCCTAAAGGACCCCCAGCAGCGAAGGGGACTTCAATCCCCATCCAAGAGCGCACCAGGGAGCGCGTTTGCAGAGTGGTGGGCAAAGGGGGCGTGGCCTGCTATGAGAACTTAGCAATCCTGCTTTGTGGGACTTACTGGAGGTATTAGGAGGGGTAGTTGGCCCCCAAGGATGTCCTTGGGGGCCAACTACCCCTCTTGTTACCTCCAGAAAGTCCCACAAGATAGGATTGCTAAGACGTCTTCAGAGGCCATGCCCCCCTTTCTCCACCACTCTGCAAACGCGCCTCCTGGCTGACTACGGGATGGGGGATGAAGTCCAATTTACACCTGAGGGACTTTGGGGGCCAAGAAGCCCTCCTAGCACCTCCTTAAGTCCTATGCAGCGGAATTCCTGAGCGCTGGTCGGAGGCCCAACACCCTTTCTCCACCACCCTGCAAACGCGACTACTAGTTAAAGAAGTGTTTGCAATGTCATAGGTTTTGCATTTGCGAGAGTTAGAGATATTGGCGTTGTAAATGTAAGTTATATATTAATGTTTTTTGGATTGGAGTGGATGTACGTTGTGTCAAGTGGAATTATGTGGTATGTTGTGCAGTGAAAATATGTGGATAGAAAGTATGTGGTATTTAGTGTTTAGGATTATGTACAGTGGGATTATGTGTTATGGAGAGTAATTATGTGGTATGGTAGTCTGTGTTGTGGAGTGGTAACCTCAGGTTTAGTCTTCCTCGTTTCCATAGAAGCTCAACTATGAACTCAGAGAGACAAAAAAGAAGGAATCACTGAGGAGCACTTGTGGACCTAGTCAGAGGTATGAGCAGGGCCACTGGAATTATGCGACTGTTTGGCTGCACCGACTTTCGCACAATTATACATTTTCTGCATTAGCCACATAATTCATCATCTTCTCCCTTATCTGCAGATTTGAACAAAAAAAGCCTTGTTTGTAGCTCAAACGGCTCAAACGTTACCAAAAATGCAGCGACAAGTGTTACAGCGTGGTGGAAGGCCCTTTGCAAACCTAGAATGGTCACCTGTTACTTATTGCTAAATGTGGGTGTTAAATTGGTACTAATGGTGTGCAAGCCACTCTTGCTTCCTTCTGCGCCTCTCTTGCCTCTTTCTGCATTTCTGTTGCTTCTTTCTGCACATTTCTTTTTTTTCTGCACTTCTCTTGCCTCTTTCTGAAAATCTCTTCTACTTTCTGCACCTCTCTTGCCTCTTTCTGCACATCTGTTGCCTCTTTCTGTACCTCATTTGCTTCTTTCTGTACCCCTCTTGCCTCTTTCTGCACCCTTGTTCCCTCTTTCTGCACCTCTCTTGCCTCCTTCTGCACTTCACGGCTTTTTGCACCCTCTTTGCCTCTTTCTGTAACTATCTTGCCTCTTTCTGCACCTCTCTTGCCTCTTTCTGCACCTCACTTGCTTCTTTCTGCACCCCTTTTGCCTGTTTCTGCACCACTCTTTCCTCTTTGTGCAACTCTCTTGCCTCTTTCTACACCTCTCTTCCCTCTTTCTGCACCACTCTTGCCTCTTTCTGTACCTCTGTTCCTTCTTTCTTCACCTGTCTTGTCTCTTTCTGCACCCTTCGTGCCTCTTTCAGCACCTCTGTTGCTTCTTTCTGCAGTTCTCTTCCTCTTTCTGCACCCCTCCTGCTCTTTCAGTACCCCCTTGCCTCTTTGTGCACCTCTCCTACCCCTTTCTGCACCCCTCTTGCCTCTTTTTGTTGGTTCTTTCTGCACCTCTTTTTCTTCGTTCTGCGCTTCACTTGCCTCGTTATGTACCCTTCTTGCCTCTTTCTGCGCCTCTGTTGGTTCTGTCTGCACTGCTCTGGCTTCTTCCTGCACCTCTGTTCCAAATTTCTGCATCCCTCTTGCCTTTTTCTGCACCCTCTTCCCTCTTTCTGCACCTCTCTTGCCTCACTCTGCCCAACTGTTCCCTCTTTCTGCACCCCTTTTGCCTGTTTCTGCAACTCTCTTGCCTCTTTCGGCAGTTTTCTTGCCTGTTTCTGCACCTCACTTGCCTCTTTTTGCAACTCTGTTGGTTCTTTTGCACTGCTCTTGCTTCTTTCTGCACCTCTCTTGCAAATTTCTGCACCACTCTTGCCTCTTTCTGCACCCCATTTACCTGTTTCTGCACCTCTCTTGCCTCTGTCTGCACCTCTGTTCCCTCTTTCTGTACCTCTTTTGCCTGTTTCTGCAACTCTCTTGCCTCTTTCTGCAGTTCTCTTGCCTCCTTCTGCACCTCTGTTGCTTCTTTCTGCACTTCTCTTGCCTCTTTCTGCACCCCTGTTGCTTCATTCTGCACTTTCCATGCTTCTTTCTGCACCTGTCTTGCTTCTTTCTGCACCCCTGTTGTCTCTTTCTGCACTTGTCTTCCCTCTTTCTGTACCTTTCTTGCCTGTTTCTGCATCTCACTTGCCTCTTTCTGCACTTTTCTTGCTTCTTTCTGTTATATGGGGTTATGTGGGCCTTAGATACATTGTCGACATTGCTAAGTTAGCATGAGTTTTGCTTGCCTTATGCTGCTGCTTTTGCGCACGCCTCTGCTAAGAGACACTTTGCCTCTGCCCTGTACATGATAACAGATTGTTTTTCACGTTCTCAGCTTTCCCTTCAATTCTGTCTGAACATAATGTGCAAGGTCAATCAACAATGTCTCTTGTTATTCTGTTCTGGTCAGTCCCTATTACCTAGACATAACATGTTACCAACAGCTGCAGTATGGAAGAATCGAGCTTTGATATAACGTTGTTGCCTGTTTTTGAAACACACTCGAAGAAAGCCGTTCCATGGAGCTGAGCTCTGCTGTTCCTATGATGTAAACCTTTGCGTTTAGGCTTTCAGGTAGGGGGTCTGCTAATAACGCCTAGAGATCTTCTGTTATATAAAATAGCTTCTTGATACCAAGGGGAGGGTGATTAGGCCCAGTTATTTTGACTTTTTCACAGTCTTTATAAAATGACGACTCCTTTTATATTCTATGGTATTGTAACAATGCTAATGATGCTTGCTTTATGCATTTTGCTGCTGGTCGTGGTTCGCATACTGTTTTATGAATCACTATAGTCAAAATAAATATTTTGAACTTATTTAGTGACTCTGATTATACTTATTGTGTACAAGTATGTGAGAGCGAAAGATTGTCTTGTTCCCGCGACTCTGAGGTGAGTCGGGAGTGCTCGTGTTCTGGGTTGTCTAAACATTCGTAGCTTCTTGATATTTGTTGGAGACCGAATGAGACACTATTGCTAGTCGTTGGGATTTTGGGTACTAAGGTGATAGGAGGTACACCCCTTTTTTCTGAGGTCCTGTTTTCTTGTGCATAGTTCTGTGTATGAGCAGAATCCCTGCAACATGGCGCCGCCAATGTTTGGTCTGGTTCTTATCTGCGAGACGCTTGAGTAGTGCTCGTGCTGGTCCACAATACCCTCACTTCTGTTTCCGGAGACAGCTGTGACGGAGTATCCTCCTATATTGACAATTTTATAGGTTTATTTAAGCTTGAAGTTTTAAAAAGGTTTTCTTTTCATATAACCCGAGTTTGCGCTGCCACTCTTTAAGTTGTTCTACTGTCTTCTCCATAATGGCTGTAGTTGACATTCCAGCCCATAGCAGAGCTGCGCTGAGGGCGCACTTGACTCGTTATGCATTCCATGACGCTGGGGTGCACTTATTTTCGTGGTAGAAGCCGATCCGGCTCACCAGTTTGAAGTTTTTTACTCTTGGGTCACTTTACCGGCAGTGGATGAAACTGATGATATGTTTCAGACATATACTTCCACTGCCATTCCTCAGCAGTATCAGCCTTATAGAGCTCTTGAGAATCCGCTTACAGCTTGTCAACACCGTATTTGGTTTAATGGTGCCCTTCCTCATCCATTAACGGAGGTCCGTTTAGGCCCTTTATGTATAGATGGGGCCACATGGCCCGTTTTGGCTGGGTTTACCCCACACCCACGTGCTTTTACAACTGCAACTCTGGCAGAGCTCCGCGTCTTACATACATCGTTAGTATGTGTATATTGAGCGGTAATACAGTACGTAACCCGCACCGTCCAGGTGGGACCACCTGGCGCTGCGGTACAACCTGCGGGTCCTGGTTGCGTGACCATAAGTCCCCTTATGGTTAATGCTGTCATGGGCAAACACCCACAGAATAAGGATGAATTTCCTTATTGGCTTGCCGAGAAATTTCGACAGATAGAAGCTGTCTTTCCTAATACAACTCCTGTGGAGAAACACAGGATCTTAGCCATTAGTTTACCCAAAGACTTAATTCCCGAATTGGCTGATTGTGACACCTGGGGCAGGGTGTTTGCAGCGGTGTATTCTATGTGTTTCGGCACCCCCTCCATGACCGTGCTCCCTTCTGTGATTAAACGCGTTCACGTTGAACATGGAGCCGAAGCGGCGGTCGAGCTGGGGATGAGACTGGTGGGGGTGTTCGACGTGGTTGCTAATATGATCCTTGCAAATGTCAAGGGCGATGTCGTTAGCTTTCAAGTAGCAAACTGCTTAAAGGCGGTCGCAGAGGCTGACAAACCACGAGAATTACCTAAGATTATTGCAAAGGCTTATAAAACCATAGGCCGCAATAGTTTGGGAAATAAGCCTACGACTCAAACACAAACGCAGTATCCAAATCAACAGAAAGCCAAGCCTGATAAGGATGGGCGCCCTTTCTTTCCTAAAAAGAATTGGCAAAGTAATTATAAACAGGATTCCCAACAGCAGAAGCAGGGCTTGCATGCCAGTTCACCGACCCCTGAAGCTTCTGATTGTACTTATGACTTGCGCGATTGTGCTAAAATTAAGTCTCCTGATGGATTTCAGGTTCCTGATCAGCGTTCTCCTCGTTCTTTACAGGAAACATCAGGCTCAAAAGCCGGTGGAGGTGATCGCCAGGATCGGGGTACAAGTCAACCTGCATCACAACCTCGTGAACAGCCTCGACAGTTTGAAGTCAAGGACAAGCAGGGTGATTTTGCTCGTACCCGACCTCCTTTTCAAAAGAAAAAAGTTGCCGCATTAATAGCGAGATATGCCACAGACGGTGAGGACGAGACTCCTGGATTGGACATGGGCAGTGACTCTGCTCTACAGCGCAGCAGAAGTTACCATAGTCAGGTAGGCTCTACGTCCCCGTCTGGATGTGACAGCAACTGATACATTTGTTACAATTGAGACTGCTGATACCCTGCTTGCCCCCCCCGGATAGACTCTACAAAGTCCTTTTCCAAATTGAAGGTGATATACTGCGTCCCATTAAGGTGGTTTTCTGGGAGAATGTAACCGCTACATATGACATTTTATTGGCGGAGAAAGATTGGCCTCCACCCTTTGTGTTAGCGTTAGAGGGGAAGATGTGATACTTTCGAGTTTTTCCTGTTGCGTCCCTGAGTACCGCGCACAGACTTACGCAGAGGAGTTCTCTTTGGCCTTAGCCCCAGTGGTGTATCGCAATCAGGTGGGTTGGGACGTTGACTCACCAGCTCATGAAATACCGTTGCGCTCTATGCCACAACCTCAACCTCAATATCCCATCAAACGTGAAGCTAAAGCTTCGGTTTGTGACATCCTAAGACAATTGGAGTATCAGGGAGTAATTGAGTCATGTACATCACCTATGAATAATCCTCTTTTTATTGTCCCTAAACCTGATGGTTCATTTCGGATTGTTTTGGATTATAGAAATTTGAACAGCCATTGCCGCACCTTTGCGGTGCAAAACACACACAGCTCAGCGCTGGTGAATAATATTGTTCGTAAAAAATACAAGACGACACTTGACATTTCCAATGGTTTCTACAGTCACAATCTCGACCGTGCGAGTAGTGATCTGACAGCATTCAGTGCTGTCGGAAATCAGAAAAAATGTACACGTTTGCCTATGGGGTATAAGAATAGCCCCGGGGCATTGCGGCGCGCATTGTGTCGTTGTTGCATGACATTGACCCTGAGGCCTTGTCGTACGTTGATGACATCTATGTGACTGACGACGACCTCACCCCGCATCTTGACCGAGTCGACCACATAATATTGTCTTTTGCCAACTACGGTTATAAGTTCAATTTTGCAAAGTCACACATTTCCCATCTGGCAGTGCTCTTTTTGGGCTATGAGCTCAATAACGAGGGAAAGGGTTTAGCACCTCACTTCCTAGAGAAATGTGCACATTTGCAACCACCTTCTTCTTTGAAAAAGTTACAATCCTTGCTGGGTTTTTTGAATTTCAGGAGGACTTACATTTCCGATTATGCCCAGCGTATCAAACCGCTTTATGCGTTGATACAACCTAAGTTTTCATCTGCCAGCTGGCTTCCGGAACATTCTTCCGTTCTGCAGTCTTTGCAGGCGGATTTGCTTGCGACTAACTTCTTAATCTTAATGACTCGTGATAATACCACCAACCTGGTAATACGTATCGTTTCAGGGGCAGTGGGTTTCACGTACTTAACATTCAATGAAGGAGACACAATACCCATAGCGTACAAATCACACTTGTACACTGCGGATGAAATGCATTTTTCCTCCGTTGAAAAAATCTTGACGGCAGTACCAATGGCGATTCTAAAGGAACGCTCACTGGCGCAGGGCAAACGCATTCTTATGGTCACCCCCTTTCCTGCCTTGGAAGCGGTGACTAAAGCAAGTGTACCTAACTCGAAGGCATTACACCCACGTTGGATTCAGTGGGTTACTTCTTTGACGTCTTCGGATGTCACATTTGTCTTTGATCCATCACTTCAGACTCAGGAATTTTTACAGTATGAATTTGTTCATCCGCCTCCTTTGTCGCTTCTTCCTCTGAGTGAATACAAATGCATTATTTATACCGATGGCTCGGCGCAACCGGCCACGGGTTCCAAACATGCTTATTCGGCAGCTTGCGCTATTGTGGCTGGCTCCATTGAAGATGGAGAGTTTAAGTCTTCCATTGTGCACACACAGGCACTTGGAGACTGTACGGCGCAATTGGTGTAGCTGCATGCTCTTGTTCTAGCTTTAGAGTTTGCTGATCCTCTTGTGAATACCCTTATTGTGTGCGATTCGTACTATTGTGTCCAGTCATTCAATGACAACTTATTCTTTTGGTATCAAAATGATTACCGCGATTCTAAAGGCAGCACAATTAAGCATAAAACGCTTTGGGTTTGAGTGGTGGATCTTAAACAACGTCTGCCTCTCACACATGTTATTCACACTCTTGGCCACCATCGTGTCGGAACGCACGCTCTTGGTAATTCTTTGACTGATGAAGCAGCCAAGTCTGCAGTAGCCACGTGTTCCATAGCAGCAGTTACAAGATCTATGACTAAGATTGATAATGATATTCTGGCAGCGGTCGCTGCAACTAGGGAGGGAGGTAATTATCATGCGGGTTTCCCTTCTAAGTACTGTTATCATGTAACTCCCGAACAGGTTCCTTATGCTACCATTCCTTCGGTTGGGGATCGGCTGATTCCCAACTCTGACCGCACACAGGCTTTGATCAAGGCCGCACACGAAGGCATTGCTTCGGCCCATGCTGGTGTGTCGGTAACAGTCTCTATTCTTCAGCAACGTTACTGGTGGCGTGGTTGATATAAACAGACTCGTAACTATGTTCTTTGCTGCGATGTTTGTCAACAAATCAAACCTTCTACGGTTCTGAGTCCACCACAAACTCAGTTATGTATTTCTAATAGACCTTTTGGCTGTGTCTATCTTGATCACTGCGGTCCTCTTTCTTCTGATACTGCATACAAGTATATCTTGGTTTGCGGTTGATTCATGCACTCGATTCCTGTGGGTCTGGCCACAACGTAGTGCTGACGCTCGAAATGTCATCAGGGATTTGCGTGTCTTTATCGGGATGTTTGCCTGTGGTACCTTCCATTCTGACCAAGGTCCAGCATTTGCCTCTAAGGCTTACAAGGATGCGATGAAGTCGTTGGGGGTACAGGTGCAGTTTTCGTCTCCATACAGGCCTGAGGGCAATTCTGTTGTGGAGCGAATGAACCATGACTTAAAGCAATCCTTGACAGCTAGAGTTTTAGGTACTGGCAGGGACTGGCTGTCCCACTTGTATGGGGTCCAACGTGCACTAAATAATCTTAATAGAAGATCTCTGGCTGGGCGGACCCCTTACGAAATGCTCTTTGGCTTTCACATGTTTGTTCCTGTCCTTGATGGTCTGGACATTGTGGCGGCTGCCTCTAAGTTTGACGTAGATAATCATTCTGCTGTGTTACAGGATCTACAAAAGGCACATGATACTCTGGCAACTGAGCATTTACCATCTTCGCCTGCTGGTGCACTACTGAATCCTGTTACTGGTTGGCTTCCTAGAATTGGGGATCTGGTGGGAGAAAAGATTGAAAACAAAAAAGAATTTGGTCCCTCTTACCGGGCTCCGGTTTCAGTACTTGGACTGAAGGGTACTCGTACAGTCATTCTACCACCGTTGCCAGGTCGCAAAGACAACAGGTACATCTCAGTGGACAATGTCAAGTTACACCGTGTGGCCGATTCTGAATAGTGTGACACCTGCAGTTTCGTGCACCGCAATTTCCTTAGCACCATTGCCTTTGACTTCATCTGCTGCCACAAGGATGTCTGCTCATATGATGGACACTGTAATTGATCTTCAACCTTTGCGACAATCCTCTTCTGCGATGGATATTGTGTGCCCTATTCCGGCTATTGATTCCGTAAGTGAGCTGCCATCGAACCCATGGGTACGAATGGAAGATTCAGCACTTTCGCCTTTGCTTGCAAGTCCAGTGAGTGCCTGTGATGGAGATCAGGAACACCTTTCTTCTGCCGCGTCCTCCTCATCATCCAGTTTTTCTGATGTACCCCCATCTAAATTGCGTAGTTTTTTACTCCAGGTTCAAAAAGACATACTTCGTTCCCCCATGGACCTACATTTGGTTGATGCTGATCCTAATTTTCCTCTTCATGTCAATTGGATTTGTGACAGTGTTCTTTTTGCTCATAAATGGCCATTATCTCCCTGAACGCTCTGCAGTACAAATGGTCGATGGAACTTTGGCTCCTCACACGTCGTCCCATGTCATGAAATGTGACCAGTCTTTTGTGAACATTTCAGCTTTCCCTGTTCCTGATGGTATAGTTTGGGACAAAGTAGCTTACGAAATTCATGGCCCGACTGAGGTCCTTCGAGTTCCATACGTGTTTCGCGTCTCATTAGGAGATTTGGTAACACGGGACATACATTCGGATGATTGGGATGTGCAGGCAGGTCATGCATTGTTTTCAGATTTAAAATATTATGCCGCCTTTGATGCTGAAGATTTGTATTTAAATTCTGCCAATTATGGTGATCTCATTTGCTATCAACATTATGGGCATCATTTTTTACACAAAACCAACACGATAAGACCTGTTTTTAATTTTAACCAAGGGGAACATTGTCCAACTCCCTTGGAGGGGAGTTCTAAAACTCTTAGAGATAAGTTCACCTATTTTTCAGATTATGATTTGACTAATCTTGAATCCTATTTTTTTAGGCTTCAAAAATCCCCTACATCAAAGTACCTGTTATCACACACTAAACTGATTTACGCCAACTTGTTTAGATCACAGTTGGCTACACACGGTTATGACCATTGGAAACAGGCTATAGATTTAAAGTCAATCTGGGGCACGCAGCCATGGCAGGTACAGGGCACTGAGGCATTACATCGTGCCTGCCTGATCCCGACTCAATTGTTATTTTTAAATGGAACCATTTACCAATGAACTTGTTATGGCCTTGCCACTGCCAAAAACATGAATACCCCTTCCATTCCATCATTAGCTGAATATGACAATTGGCGGTTACATACTAACCACACCATTGAGGCTTTGCGAGCTCTCCTTCAAAATGCCTCCTTTAATGTTTATGAGGTTGATTCGTCAGGATGGTTGGTGTGGCAAACTAATGCAAATGTATGCCAATTGCGTTTCTATAATATTACACATCGTTTTATTCAAACTAAGCCTGACCCTCGTTATCCACTTCATCATTCTGTGACTACATACTCAGTGGGTAAATTGTGCCAGCAGTGGTTACAACACTCTACCCTGGCATCTGTGAAACAGCACCTTTCCCTCCTATCGAACGATATAAATTTGGCTGATTTTCTCCTGGGCCCACATAATCCAAGGGCCAAGCGATTTATTTATGCCGCTTATAATGAAATTTGGAAACTTTCACAGATGGAAGCAGCCTTTCGTCTGCGTCAAGTTGATCAGGCAAATTTAGAAAAAGTCCTTCCAGTAGTGGACAACAGCATTAACACACTTTCTTCACGCATTTACACTTTGGACAATATTGTTTCTTCTCTAATAGATATTGTGCAAAGTGACGTCTCTGTGTTATATCATGGTCAAAATCAGTTGAGGTCGGTCATGCAATTTACTTGGACGTTGCAGACACTGAAAATGGGTAAAGTGCCTTGGGATTATTTGAATGCCACTGCTTTATTTTTGCCTTTTAACCTGACTGATAAACAGAGGTTTATGTCCATGACAGATGCTGTATACACGCTGTTACATATTGAACAATTGGAACCTTTACCATTTTCCGTAGCGGAAGCGGACTCTGCTGTGTGGTTAATTCATGGGGTTATCGCTTTGCCCTTTTCGCTTTTTCATTTTACATCATGTATGCAACGCTTTCCTGTTGGCCGATTTGAACCGCTTGGTAGTGCTTTTCTGCATGAATTATGGGCCCTGCCCTTTGCTTATCGGTGTCTGAGGGAGGATAAAGAGGTTTTCCTTACAGGGGAGGAGTGTGATTCGACAGTGGGTCACTCTCTTGTGTGCAAACACGTAAAACTGCACAGCGAGTGCAACGTGTCAGCACCGAATCTAGCTTGTTTTTTAAGGGGGACCCCAGTACCATCCATCACGCCTGTCTTTACATTGCTTACTAACGGCAGCTATCTCATTTTAAACAATCAAGACTGCTGTGGTTTGCGGGCGGGAGTCCCATACTTGGTAGCAGTTTCCCAGCGAGTAACTTGCTGTAGCAATGTCCTTTTCCCGTCCCCGCAGGGGAGTTTAGATTCTTCGCTTTGGCCTTCCATTCCAACTTTGAAAACAGAGTTCAACAAGTTAAGTAGGCTCAAAGCCCTTTTATTCCAACAAGATGTGGCCCTCACTTCCGCCCGGGAAACATTCAGATTGCAGGTGGCTCGGACCTCGAGTGAGATACAGTCCCTTCTTAACACTAACCTCCCACTGCATTTTGGGGAACTAATTCACCAAATATTTAATGCATCTGAGACGACAGGCCTTGTACATTTTTTTAACCATGTGGGATCTGGCCTGGTCTCTTCCTTTCAAACTATATTCGGGGTATTCTATTTTTTCCAGCGTTTTCGGAGGGTTCCCCTTAATATTGGCGCTGGCAGCTGGTGTCCTGCTTCTCCTCCTTGTGCTTCATCATGGATGCTCACTTTGTGGCTCTGCACATGCCGGCCCAGCTACAACTGTACCGTAATCGCCTGTATGAGGCTTTGGGATGCTTGCCTTTAGCAACGCTTGGTGTAAGTTACGACTTGACATTCCGCTTTGCCTTTTTTACTTGCGTACAGCCAGTGCTCAATTGCAGAGGATGTCATTTCTCCTGGACGATGGAACTTTGCTTATCGAACACGTGGTTTCCAATCCCTGATTTCAGCCGGTTAATGGGTCCCTTAGAGGCGCATGATGAGGCTTGTTCTGTGGATCAATGGGATATTTGTGCGGCTGCGCAGACTTTCCTACAACGAAGTTTCATTGAAT
Source organism: Calotriton arnoldi (assembly GCA_963921515.1). Classification (NCBI taxonomy): domain Eukaryota; kingdom Metazoa; phylum Chordata; class Amphibia; order Caudata; family Salamandridae; genus Calotriton; species Calotriton arnoldi. Next base: position 517,740 of record CAWUFW010011881.1, read on the forward strand.
ATCACGCAAGTTTCCCATTTTTGCTTTTGGATGCTCCTGCTTGTGAGGAACATGATTGTTCCTTCCACTTACTAAATTGGATGTCATCGCTTTTTTCTACCAATGACAATGATGAACTATTGGAATGAATTGCATTCCTTTGCACTCAAACCTTCATGGATTGACTATTTGGGTCGTCCCTACTCCACTGTCTGGAATGCAGACTCTTTTTTCAAGCTCAAAGTGCCTTTAGATTTTTCTTCGAACTTTCCCATTTTTCTCCATTTTGTTTTTTTTTGGACAATCCATCAACCATATACTAAGCGCTGCCTAACTTTTGAACTCTGTTTTTGTTCTTCTGTCTATTTCCTACTGACTTACCAGGGGGAGGGTGTTATATGGGTTATGTGGCCCTGAGATACATTGTCGACATTGCTAAGTTAGCATAAGTTTTGCTTGCCCTATGCTGCTGCTTTTGCGCACGCCTCTGCTAAGAGTTTGTTTTCGAGACACTTTGCCTCTGCCCTGTACATGATAACAGATTGTTTTTCACGTTCTCAGCTTTCCCTTCAATTCTGTCTGAACATAATGTGCAAGGTCGATCAACAATGTCTCTTGTTATTCTGTTCTGGTCAGTCCCTATTACCTAGACATAACATGTTACCAACAGCTGCAGTATGGAAGAATCGAGCTTTGATATAACGTTGTTGTATGTTTTTGAAAGACACTCGAAGAAAGCCGTTCCATGGAGCTGAGCTCTGCTGTTCCTATGATGTAAACCTTTGCATTTAGGCTTTCAGGTAGGGGGTCTGCTAATAACGCCTAGAGATCTTCTGTTATATAAAATAGCTTCTTGCTACCAAGGGGAGGGTGATTAGGCCCAGTTATTTTGCCTTTTTCACAGTCTTTATAAATGACGACTACTTTTATATTCTATGGTATTGTAACAATGCTAATGATGCTTGCTTTATGTATTTTGCTGCTGGTCGTGGTTCGCATACTGTTTTATGAATCACTATAGTCAAAATAAATATTTTGAACTTATTTAGTGACTCTGATTACTCTTATTGTGGACAAGTATGTGAGAGCGAAAGATTGTCTTGTTCCCGCGACTCTGAGGTGAGTCGGGAGTGCTCGTGTTCTGGGTTGTCTAAACATTCGTAGCTTCTTGATATTTGTAGGAGACCGACTGAGACACTATTGCTAGTCGTTGGGATTTTGGGTACTAAGGTGATAGGAGGTACACCCCTATTTGCTGAGGTCCTGTTTTCTTGTGCATAGTTCTGTGTATGAGCAGAATCCCCGCAACATTTCTACACCTCTTTTGCTTCTTTCAGCAATTATCTTGCCTCTTTCTGCACTTCTCTTTCCTGTTTCTGCACCTCTCTTGTGTCTTTCTGCTCCTTTCTTGCCTCTTTCTGCACCTCACTTGCTTCTTTCTGCACTTCTCTTGCCTCTTTCTGCACCCCTGTTGCTTCATTCTGCACTTTCCATGCTTCTTTCTGCATCTGTATTGCTTCTCTCTGCACCCCTGTTGTCTCTTTATGTACCTCTGTTGCCTGTTTCTGCAACTCTCTTGCCTCTTTCTGCAGTTCTCTTGCCTCCTTCTGCACCTCTGTTGCTTCTTTCTGCACTTCGCTTGCCTCTTTCTGCACCACTGTTGCTACATTCTGCACTTTCCATGCTTCTTTCTGCATCTGTCTTGCTTCTTTCTGCACCCCTGTTGTCTCTTTCTGCACTCGTCTTCCCTCTTTCTGTACCTTTCTTGCCTGTTTCTGCATCTCACTTGCCTCTTTCTGCACTTTTCTTGCTTCTTTCTACACCTCTGTTGCTTCTTTCAGCAATTCTCTTGCCTCTTTCTGCACTTCTCTTGCCTGTTTCTGCACCCCTCTTGCCTCTTGCTGCACCCGTCTTCTTTCTTTGTGCAACTCTCTTGCCTCTTTCTATACCTCTCTTCCCTCTTTCTGCACCACTCTTGCCTCTTTTTGTACCTCTGTTGCTTCTTTCTGCACTTCTCTTGCCTCTTTCTGCACCCTTAGTGCCTCTTTCAGCACCTCTGTTGCTTCTTTCTGCACTTCTCTTCCTTCTTTCTGCACTCCTCGTGCCTCCTTCTGCACCTCTGTTGCTTCTTTCTGCACTTCTCTTCCCTCTTTCTGCATCACTCTTGCCTCTTTGAGCACCTCTTTTGCTTCTTTCTGCACTTCTCTCTCCTCTTTCTGCACTCCTCTTGTCTCTTTCTGAACCTCTGATGCTTCTTTCTGCACTTCTATTGCCTCTTTCTGCACCTCTCTTGCTTCTTTATGCAGGTGACTTGCCTCTTTCAGCACCTCTGTTGCTTTTTTCTGCAGATCTCTTGCCTCTTTCTGCACCCCTCTTTTCTCTTTCTTCAGCTCTTTTGCCTCTTTCTGCACCCCTGTTCCCTCTTTCTGCACCTTTCCTGCCTGTTTCAGCACCTCTCTTGCCTCTTTCTGTACCTCTGTTGCCTCTTTCTGCACTTTTCTTGCCTCTTTCTGCACCCCTTTTGCCTCTTTCTGCACCTCTGTTGCTTCTTTCTGCACTTCTATTGCCTTTTTCTGCACCTCTCTTGCTTCTTTCTGCACCTCACTTGCCTCTTTCAGCACCTCGGATGCTTTTTTATGCAGCTCTCTTGCCCCTTTCTGCACCTCACTTGCCTCTTTCAACACCTCTGTTACTTTGTTCTGCAGATCTTGTGCCTCTTTCTGCACCCCTCTTTTCTCTTTCTGCACCTCTCTTGCCTCTATCTGCACACCTGTTCCCTCTTTCTGCACCTTTCCTGCCTGTTTCTACACCTCTCTTGCCTCTTTCTGTACCTCTGTTGCCTCTTTCTGCACTTCTCTTGCTCTTTCTGCACCCTTCACGCCTCTTTCAGCATCTCTGTTGATTCTTTCTGTACTTCTCTACCTTCTTTCTGCACCCCTCCTGCCTCTTTCTGTACCTCTCTTGTCTCTTTGTGCACCCCTTCTACCTTTTGCTGCACCCCTCTTGCCTCTTTTTGTACATCTGTTGGTTCTTTCTACTGCTCTTGCTTCTTTCTGCACCTTACTTGCCTCTTTCTGCACTTCTCTTGCTTCTTTATACACCTCTGTTGCTTCTTTCTGCACTTCACTTCCTTCTTTCTGCACCCTTCCTGCCTCTTTCTGTACCTCTCTTGCCTCTTTGTGCACCTCTCCTACCTCTTTTTACACCTCTGTTGGTTCTATCTGCACTGCTCGTGCTTCTTTCTGCACCTTACATGTCTCTTTCTGCACTTCTCTTGCTTCTTTCTAAACCTTTGTTGCTTCTTTCAGCAATTATCATGCCTCTTTCTGCACTTCTCTTGCTTGTTTCTGCACCTCTCTTGCGTCTTTCTGTACCTCTGTTGCCTCTTTCTGCACTTCTCTCTCCTCTTTCTGCACTCCTCTTGCCTCTTTCTGAACCTCTGATGCTTTTTTCTGCACCCCTCCTGCCTCTTTATGCACCCCTATTCCCTCTTTGTGCAACTCTCTTGCCTCTTTCTACACCTCTCTTCCCTCTTTCTGCACCACTCTTGCCTTTTTCTGCACTTCACTTGCTTCTTTCTGCACCTCTCCTGCCTCTTTTGGCACCTCTGTTGCTTCTTTCTGCACTTCTCTCTCCTCTTTCTGCACTCCTCCTGCCTCTTTCTGAACCTCTGATGCTTCTTTCTGCACTTCTATTGCCTCTTTCTGCACCTCTCTTGCTTCTTTCTGCAGCTGACTTGCCTCTTTCAGCACCTCTGTTGCTTTTTTCTGCAGATCTCTTGCCTCTTTCTGCACCTCACTTGCCTGTTTCAGCACCTCTGTTGCTTTTTTCTGCAGATCTCTTGCCTCTTTCTGCACCCCTGTTCCCTCTTTCTGCACTTCTCTTGCCTCTTTCTGTACCTCTGTTGCCTCTTTCTGCACTTCTCTTGCTCTTTCTGCACCCTTCACGCCTCTTTCAGCACCTCTGTTACTTCTTTCTGCACTCCTCTTCCTTCTTTCTGCACCTCTTTTGCATCTTTCTGCACCTCACTTGCCTCTTTCAGCACCTCTGTTGCTTTTTTCTGCAGATCATGTGCCTCTTTCTGCACCTCACTTGCCTCTTTCAGCACCTCTGTTGCTTTTTTCTGCAGATCTCTTGCCTCTTTCTGCACCCCTCTTTTCCCTTTCTGCAGCTCTCTTGCCTCTTTCTGCACCCCTGTTCCCTCTTTCTGCACCTTTCCTGCCTGTTTCTGCACATCTCTTGCCTCTTTCTGTACCTCTGTTGCCTCTTTCCGCACTTTTCTTGCCTCTTTCTGCACCCCTTTTGTCTCTTTCTGCACCCCTTTTGTCTCTTTCTGCACCTCTGTTGCTTCTTTCTGCACTGCTAATGCCTCTTTCTGCACCTCTCTTGCTTCTTTCTGCACCTCACTTGCCTATTTCAGCACCCCGGTTGCTTTTTTCTGCAGATCTCTTGCCCCTTTCTGCACCTCACTTGCCTCTTTCAACACCTCTGTTATATTTTTCTTCAGATCACTTGCCTCTTTCTGCACCCCTTTTCTCTTTCTGCACCTCTCTTGCCTCTATCTGCACCCCTGTTCACTCTTTCTGCACCTTTCCTGCCTGTTTCTGCACCTCTCTTGCCTCTTTCTGTACCTTGTTTCCTCTTTCTGCACTTCTCTTGCTCTTTCTGCACCCTTCACACCTCTTTCAGCATCTCTGTCACTTCTTTCTGCATGTCTCTTCCTTCTTTCTGCACCCCTCCTGCCTCTTTCTGTACCTCTCTTGCCTCTTTGTGCACCCCTCCTACTTTTTTTCTGCACCACTCTTGTCTCTTTTTGTACCTCTGTTGGTTCTTTCTGCACCTTACTTGCCTCTTTCTTCACTTCTCTTGCTTCTTTATACACCTCTGTTGCTTCTTTCAGCAATTCTCTTGCCTCTTTCTGCACTTCTCTTCCTTCTTTCTGTACCCTTCCTGCCTCTTTCTGTACCTCTCTTGCCTCTTTGTGCACCTCTCCTACCTCTTTCTGCACTGCTCTTGCTTCTTTCTGCACCTCACTTGCCTCTTTCTGCACTTCTCTTGCTTCTTTCTAAACCTTTGTTGCTTCTTTCAGCAATTATCTTGCCTCTTTCTGCACTTCTCAAACTTGTTTCTGCACCTTTCTTGTGTCTTTCTGCACCTCTGTTGCATCTTTCTGCACTTCACTTACTTGTTTCTGCACCTCTCTTGTGTCTTTCTGCACCTCTGTTGCTTCTTTCTGCACCCCTCCTGCCTCTTTCTGCACCCCTCTTCCCTCTTTGTGCAACTCTCTTGCCTCTTTCTACACCTCTCTTCCCTCTTTCTGCACCACTCTTGCCTCTTTCTGCACTTCTCTTGCTTGTTTCTGCACCTCTCTTGCGTCTTTGTGCACCTCTCTTGCCTCTTTCTGCACTTCACTTGCTTCTTTCTGCACCTCTCTTGCCTCTTTCGGTACCTCTGTTGCTTCTTTATGCACTTCTCTTACCTCTTTCTGAACCTCTGAGTTAGAGCTCGTTTTAATCCCCCTGCCCTGTTATGTACTAGGGCCTTACAGGGGAGGTCATGCCAATCACAGGGGTACCCCAACCCATAGTGTACCATAGTGTATGTAGGTGTTTTCACTGTATTCTAAGTGTCTTTCAGCATAGCACTGGCTCTGGGCCTGCTTAGTCAGAGTCAGTTACCACCAGTACCAGTCAGGAAAACATTGGGGGCACAGGATGACTTTGCAACATGGCCTCTTTCTGCACCTCTGTTGGTTCTTTCTGCATATCTCTTGCTTCTTTCTGTACATTTCTTTGTCTTTCAGGACTTCTGTTGCCTCTTTCTGCATTTTCTTGCTTCTTTCTGCGCCTTTCTTCCTCTTTCTGCGCATGTCCTACCTCTGTAGGCATAGTTAGAAATTAGCATTTAAAAAACCTTTGAAATTCCCTGAAAAACCATAGGTTTCAGGGACATTATAGTTAGAAATTAGCATTTAAAAAACCTTTGAAATTCACTGAAAAAACCATAGAGACGTTATAGTTAGAAATTAGCATTTTAAAAACCTTTGAAATTCACTGAAAAAACCATAGGTTTCAGGGACATTACAGTTAGAAATTAGCATTTAAAAAACCTTAGAAATTCACTGAAAAAACCATAGGTTTCAGGGACGTTATAGTAAGAAATTAGCATTTAAAAAACCATAGAAATTCACTGAAAAAACCACAGGTTTCAGGGACGTTATAGTTAGTTGGACATTTCAGTCGTACAAAACCATAGAAATTCGGCCGTTATAGTTAGTTGAGCTGAGTATAACTCGCGCCCCCGCAATGCACTGCTGATGACATCACATATTACATCACTCATGACATGGTCACTCATGACATGTCACTGATGACATCTCAAATGACATCACTGATGACATCATCCACGTGATCCTGTGATGCACCTCCTCACAGCCTAATATAACCTTTGATACACCCACTCTAAAATACAGACTGCCATTCTCGAAACCATAGACACACCAATACCAGTTACTACATACCCACTCACTGATTCCTAGGTCTACACACATATCCACTCATTCACCCATACAGTCACTCATACATGCAGTCACTCATCAATTCAGCCACTATCATATGCACTCATACACCTATACAGGAGCTCACAACCGCCACTCACCCATAAAGTTACTTACACAGCTAGTTAGTCATGTAAAGAATTAATCACACTCCCATTTACTCACCTATAGAGTTATACACACACCACCTCACTTATTCACATAGATACTAACACATACTTACTCTCTTATACAATCACTGACACAAGCACACACTCATCCACACAGCTACTCTCACAATCACTCACTCACACATATAGTCATTTATATACTCCAACACTCACATATACTGCCTTTCACATATGTAGTTACTCACACATGTACCACTGAGACATCCATTCACTCACCAACACAGCCATACACATACGCACCCACCCATACAGCCCCTCACAAATGCACTCTTGAACCCATACACCCAGTGAATCACCCACTCACACATCCATGCAGTGAGTCACACACACCCCACCCACCCACACAGACACTCAGGCACCCATACAGATACTAGGGCAAGCAATCAATAACCCATATAGACACTCATGTAGCTACTCACCAACCCATGCAACCGCTTACACACCAGCAGACAGACTGATACAGATATTCACACAGTATAGTCACTAACCCATGCATTCAGTAAGACACGTTTAATCACTCACTTATACAGTCAGTCACACACCTACTAAATCATCCATTCAGACAGTCATACACTCACTCATTCTTTAATACACCTTGGCCTATATATATATAAAACATATTTAAACTTTACAGAAACACACAGTCACTGGATGATGTCATCAGTGATGTCATCAGTGATGTCATTTGAGATGTCATCAGTGATGTCATCAGTGATGTCACTGACCATGTCATGAGTGATGTAATATGTGATGTCATCAGCAGTGCATTGCGGGGGCACGAGTTATTCTTAGCTCAACAAACTATAACGGCCAAATTTCTCTGGTTTTGTACGACTGAAATGTCCAACTAACTATAACGTCCCTGAAACCTGTGGTTTTTTCAGTTAATTTCTATGGTTTTTTAAATGTTAATTTCTAACTATAACGTCCCTGAAACCTATGGTTTTTTCAGTGAATTTCTAAGGTTTTTTAAGTGCCAGTTTCTAACTATATCGTCCCTGAACCCTATGGTTTTTTCAGTGAATTTCAAAGGTTTTTTAAATGCTAATTTCTAACTATAACGTCCCTGAAACCTATGATTTTTTCAGTGAATATATATATATGTTTGTGTATATAGGTATGTGTGTGTGTATATATAAATATATATCATTCAATCCATCAATTTTTCTTTTTGCACTTGTCATTCCAAGTGGGATGGGGATGTCCAGACGTGGGTTCTGTGCTTGCCATCCCGTACGAAGGTTTAGCCACAGCTACAGCCCGAACCGATAAACGGATTTGCACCAAATTTGGCAGGGAGTTAGATGTTGGTTCAAGGAAGTGGTTTTTGCTTATTTGATGTAAATCTGTTTAGTAGTTGTTGAAAAATGTAAGTTTAAACTTATACTTATAGTGATATCTCTGGCCGCGGATATTACATGACTATTTCGCGAATAATTGCGAATGCACGTGCCAACAGGAATGCTTTGATTGGCTGGACAGAACATAAACAGAAAGTTGCGGCCACCATTTTATTGCCGGAGGACAGTACCTTGGGCTGAAAATTTCGGAAAAAGCTAACATAAGGGGTCAAAGTAGAAAAACTCTGACCCCACGTTTGAGGAATGGGGTGTTAGTGACACATGTTTTGTGTCCTAAATTGATTTTTTTAATCGTTTGCGATATATATGCGATGATGCCGCAACCACCAGCGCGGCCCCCAATGGACCGTCCTAGGGACATCGCGACTGCCAACGTCACTGCGAATATTTGTGGGAATATAAAAAAATACATCACTGAATCATTAATGCGATTTTGATAAATGTTAGAGTTATTTATATAGTGAGCTATCTACTATAATGGTTAGAATAAATTATATTGTTATAGTTTATTGAATGTGGTTGCCGCTATTGAATTCCTGCTTTTGCTTTCTGCTTTTGAGACGTAACTGCTGGGATCACAATTACCTGCGTTATCGCATTCTCCGGCCTCACTGCGAAAACAGAAAATAAGTTTTAGAGATGGTTGTTCTAAAAATAAAATAGAAAAACATGAGTTTGAAGTGTAGAGTAATAAACGCTTAGTGTGCAAAATACTGTAATATGTGTGCATATGTGTTTTCACTTTATGGAAACGGCGCAACCGTCACGGTTAACAGCGACGACGCAACGTTCTGAATTACCTCGAAAATGGAAAATAGGTCTGAAAGATGGTTTTTAAAGAAACTTAGTACAAAATATGAGTTTAAACATGCTTTGAAAGAAGTATGCATATAGTAATATGTGTAGGGCAATGTTCAGAATGGATTTTTTAATATTATTTCTGGATGTGCTGGTGGTCAATGAATGTCTGCTTTTGTTTTACATTTTCGCAACGTGTCTGCGGGGATCGTGATTACCGACATCATCGCGATCTCCGGAGTCACTGCAAAAAGATAAAATAGGTTTTAGAGATGGTTTTTATAGACACTCTCTACAAAAACATGACTTTAGAGAATACTGTCAGAAACCCCTAGTGTGTAAAATACTGAAGTATGTGTGGATATGTGTTTTACACTTTATGGTAAAGGCGCGATTGTCGCAGTTAACAACGTCATGTAGATATCCCGAATAACCACGAAAATGAAAAATAGCTCTTAAAGATGGATTTTAAAGAAACTTAGTACAAAAACATGAGTTTAAAAATGTTTTTAAACGAGTTTGGGGCATATTCTCAAGGACTTATCGCCGATTTATCGGCACTTTAGCGCTGCAAAAGTTGCAATAGATTTGTCGCCCTATTCTCAAGCGATAGCTGCCGCAAAAAGCATCACCACGGATGAGAGCGACAACTAACGCTAATGATATGCAGAGTAGGTGTTCCCATGCAAAAACACATGAAAACACCACTTCGCGATATTCCCAACGACCAGCTAGATCTGCGATGCGAACCAAAAACAGGCGATAAGGCGCGTTAGCAGCAGAGATTTAACACCTGCCTTTGACTGGTGTTAAGCAGGACGACAACCTGCAGTATGAAAGGGAGCCCAGCCCAGAGCCACATCTTAAGACCAACGCATGTCATGGAGCTACTGATCATGCAGCTCGGAGACCCAAGAGGTCCACAACACCCACCGCCACCACCCCCAGGCCCCCCCGTACCCCTCCCGGACTACCACCCAGGCAGCGCAGAACAAAACAGCTAACCTTCCGAAAACGTCATGGCCCCTCAGTCACACAATTGCAGAATGTGGGGAGAGGTGGGAACCAAGTATGTGTGAAGGAGTCAAGTCACCCATGAATAAGAATGTACACAATGCCAAGTGTGGCAGTGATGTGCTGGACAGACATCAGTATGCAGAGCACAGACATGTCCATGTGGACAGATACTGCTGGTGTTTGTAGTGTTGTGGACAGTGGACGCAACCATGTTACCTCAGGCAGTGGGGAAGACCTCGGTCATGTAGCTGTGTCGTCCCCCCTGTAAGCATAAGTGCAGTGGGCTGGTCCGGCGTACGCCAGTCCAGCGTAGGAGTGTGAATAAATAGGCCGGGGCTCTGGGCGTGGTTCACTTCCGGGACGGCCAACGCATCTGCCAGGGCAGCGCCCCTCACCCTGCCATGAGTCCGCCGCCGTGACCGCCAGCCTCCTCAGCTGAACGCTTGGTTCTGTGACACAGGCCCCCAGCGCACTCAGCGGCACAGCACCGCGGAGTTATGTGTGTGCTGACTACTGCCTTCGGCCTACACAGCGGACAGCAGGTCCCCCAATTCAAATTGAGCCTCTATTTATTTATGGCGCAGTTCAGTAGACAACAGACATTGCTTTCAGTGCGGGCTGCCCGGACGACGCATCATCGCTGGCTGCACACCCGCTGAGCGCTTCAGGTGCCACTAACTCTGTGCAGCTCAAGTCAACACCACGTGGCTGTGGGCCCTTGCTGACTGCTGCCTCCGGCCTACACTGCGGTCAGCAGGTCCCCCAATTCAAATTCAGTCCTGATTTATTCATGGCGCAGTACAGTAGGCAACAAACATTGCTTCCAGTGCGGGCCGCCCGGACGACGCATCATCGCTGGCTGCACACCTGCTGAGCGCTTCAGGTGCCACTAACTCTGTGCGGCTCAAGTCAACGCCACGTGGCTGTGGGCCCTTGCTGACCGCTGTCTCCGGCCTACACTGCGGTCAGCAGGTCCCCCAATTCAAATTCAGTCCTGATTTATTCATGGCGCAGTACAGTAGGCAACAGACATTGCTTCCAGTGCGGGCCGCCCGGACGACGCATCATCGCTGGCTGCACACCCGCTGAGCGCTTCAGGTGCCACTAACTCTGTGCAGCTCAAGTCAACACCACGTGGCTGTGGGCCCTTGCTGACCGCTGCCTCCGGCCTACACTGTGGTCAGCAGGTCACGCAACTCAAATAGAGTCTTCATTCATGGATGGAGCAGTCCAGTAAGCAACAGACATTGCTTCCAGTGTGGGCCGCCCGGACGACGCATCATCGCTGGCTGCACACCCGCCGAGCGCTTCAGGTGCCACTAACTCTGTGCAGCTCAAGTCAACGCCACATGGCTGTGGGTCCCTGCTGACCGCTGCCTCCGGCCTACACTGCGGTCAGCAGGTCCCCCAACTCAAATAGAGTCTTCATTCATGGATGGCGCAGTCCAGTAGGCAACAGACATTGCTTCCAGTGCGGGCCGCCCGGACGATGCATCATCGCTGGCTGCACACCCGCTGAGCGCTTCAGGTGCCACTAACTCAGTGCAACACAAGTCATGGACCCTTCATGATTGAATCTTCTGTGTGTGATGTCAGAGCTGGTGCCCCTACCTCAGTGCACCACAAGTCATGGACCCTCATGATTGAATCTTCTGTGTGTGATGTCAGAGCTGGTGCCCCTACCTCAGTGCACCACAAGTCATGGACCCTTCATGATTGAATCTTCTGTGTGTGATGTCAGAGCTGGTGCCCCTACCTCAGTGTACCACAAGTCATGGACCCTTTATGATTGAGTCTTGTGTGCATGATGTCAGAGCTGATGCCCCTTCCTCAGTGCACCACAAGTCATGGACCCTTCATGATTGAGTCTTGTGAGTGTGAAACGTTGATCACTGTTCTAGTTGTTGCCAGCACCAACCACTCCCTGAGGGCTGGCTTACACTTACCCCACACCCATCCAGCACAGGCATCCCTGGACATGTGACCCTGGGAATAAAAAGGGGCCGGGCGCACGTGTCCGTAGCCAGTTCCAATACCTATCTAAGTGTGTCCGTGTGGTCATTATGTATGCATGATGGCCCCGGGCCCACCACATCACATTGTGCTCTGGACAGCGGATGCAACCATGTCACCTCAGGCAGTGGGTAAGACCTTGGACACGTAGCTTTGTCGTCCCCCCCTGTAAGCATAAGCGGGGTGGGCTGGGCCAGCGTATGCCAGTCTAGCGTAGGGGTGTGAAGAATGCGCCCGGGGCTCTGGGCGTGGTTCAGTTCTGGCCTGGACAAGGAAGTAACTAATGCGTGTGTCTCTGTTGTAGTGTCTGCGCCATCCGGCCCGCAATCGACAATGTTGCAATGTAGCATGCACCCGGAGGGCCGGCTCGCACGAACGGAGCAATGAAGGAGTGCAAGACCGCTCGGGGTCTTGGCTCATACATGCCAAGTGTTGTGTGTATCTGTTTTGCCGCATCATGTGCAAAATGCCTAGCCTTGATCGCAGCGCGAGTTCAGCCAGGCATGGACTCTACATCTGTGTCCGCCCTATCCTTACCATAGGCCTACACTCACGTGGCCGCCCACCTTCAACGGCCAACATCACAGTGTCGTTGTCAGGCTTGTGGACATGTGCAGACAGCCATGACAATGGTTTGCCGTAGGAGTGCAAGTGATGCAACCGCGCAGCGCACACAAGTAAACAGTCTCGGGGGAGGGAGGAGCAGCTGTGAGGCAATGTAACACACGGTGATGCCGCTCATTTGCCACATGCAAGTCATGTCAAACATGAATCCCAAAGTCGCACGCATCCCACCCCACCCCCAACAAGCCACATCACATTTCCTGAATGCAAGCAGATGACGAACTAACATTAGGGATGAAAGCTCCATTGTCTTAACTATCAGGCGGAAGCACATCTGCACCTCCGACCTCGGAATTGCATGTGCCCGCAACCCCTGACAGATACTATAGCAGCTGATGACGACTCCCACACTAAGCACAGCCCGACGAAAGACCAACGTATGCACACCCCACACACAGAAGTCCTTGCTCGAAGTTATCTTGCATGGAATGGCCTTCACACTTACTCCCACACCATCCCTGGCGGACAACCGTTGCACACTGAAACAACTCAATGATCCGAGCTGTGGCATCTCATCCACAGAACTGGCGCAGGTCAGAACAGTGCCGCTTCAACCAGAGCCACTGACGCAATGGCAGAACATCCCGGACACATGCACAACCCCTGTCACGTGGAACTGTACCATGCACGTATGCTGCATTTACTGGGGGCACTGCCATTGGCAGTGCTGAGGATCAGTTACTGGCTAAGCGTCTGCCTTGCCAACGTCACCTGCGTCCAGCCTGTGTTGCATTTTCGATCGTACATATTCAAGTGGTCCATGGATGTCTGCCTATCCAACAGGACGTTGGCTGAACTGGATTTTGACATGTGTGTGCGCCCCCTGTTGGCCCACGACCAGGAGTGTCACTGTGATACCCGTTTATGGGATGCCTTGATACTTGGAATACATGCTGGCAGCTGGACCTGGGAGACTGCACGACTCCTCCTGTGCAGTGACCACATTGAACCGCTCCCCTATTGGGCTGAAGTGCTAATTGGTGAAAGGGGGTGGACGCAGCACATCTGTCCGGACCTGCTAATGGATTGCCTCACTGTCCTGTTTGATGAAGTCGACAACGACCTCATGTTGGAAATGATAGCCTACGAAGCTGCGATCGCTTTCATGGACGAGTAACTACGTACCTGCAGCCACGACAGATTGGAACCCATTGCACATGTCCCAACACCTTGTTGCATCTTGGAGATCTGGTCACAAATCCCACGACAACAGTGGACATGGCTGCATTCGCCTGGACTCTGAATACATGAGCGGACAACAACGCGGGTTAACACACACCTGTGAAAGGTGAGGCACTCCCCCCGTAGTGGACAGCGGTGCTTGGCAACGTTCCTCCTTCTGACATACTGCTGCATTGGTCTGCATGTTGTGGCACTTATCTTGCCCGTACTGACACGCATATGCTAATAAAGTCTACGCACCTTCACTTGGATTCAACTGTGATGAGTGTTGATTTGAATGACAATGTGTGTCTCACTGCCTATCTGGGTCATGGCCATACATGCGCATTGATAGCATTACCCAGGGAGTACCTTTTTGTGGAATCACTGTCCCTACATCAATCCATACTTTCATACTTGATTGATCATAGCCATGACACATCTGTGTGAATTAGAATGTTTTCTTCGCATTCAGTGGAGTGTTGAAGCTGGACCAGTACAGGGCCATGCAAACCACACTTAACATTGTTGCCCCGGGGGGGCAGCCAGAGTCCTTTAGGGATTGACAAGTTCATCAGAAGAGGAAGAGTTCAGTCCGATGTGTGATTGCTGTGTCATTGGTAACCAAACCAGATATGGCAGTCCATGTCGTGGTCCAAGGTGAGTGTCTCTGAGTGTATCGGTGGACAGTGGAAGGTGTTATTCCAGGGCATGATGCAGAGGGCAGAACCAAGCTGATACAGACCAAATGGCGGAGATTAATGCTATCACTTCATTCTTACCACGAAGCCAGATTCCTCATCATCTTTGTCCTCTGATGTTTCAGGTGCCTCACATGTGGGGGGTGGTGTTTAGTCTGCGTCACTGTGTGGCACTGACACTTCAGGGGCGGAGATGTGGATGGAGTAGTAGCAGCAGCATTCATCTGCGCCAGGCCTTGTGGCGGCAATGCCATGACAGGGATCTGCAGGGCATGGAAGATCCAAGCTACATCTCGCTGGTGTGCAGCTGTGGCAAACATTCTTTCCGCCTGCATTCACTCCAAGCTCTCCGTCATTCTCCTTATGTGTCCCAACTCCCGGCTGACATCGCTGGAGCCACTCTGACTAGACAGTTGTTCTTGGCTCAGAGTCATGACTCCAGCGATGTCAGCCATGTATTGTTGGAGGGCATGGAGTGGACAGTGGGTGTCTGTTAGGGACTGTAAGTCGTCCCTGATGGGACTTAGACATTCACGTATGGCATCTAGTTTGGCTGCCATGAGGTATAACCCCACCGCAGCTGATCAGCCATCTTCTCCTGACACCCTAACACACGGCATTGGAATGCCATGTGTTGGTCGTGGGGGTCCTGGGAGCCAGCTGTGGTGGTGGGTGCTTCCTGCTGTGTGGTCTGTGCAGGGGGTGGGGTCTCCTCGATGCAGCTGGGCTGCCCTGTTCCTGGAGGTGGGGTGCCGAAGTTGTCAATGGGCTGTTGGAGGGCATCGGTGTCGATGTTGGGGAGGTCCTCTTCATCATCAATGCTGAGTTGTTGGGTCTGCTTTGCAGGAGGTGTTGATTCTCCCTCTGCAATGTGAAGGGGAGATGCAGATTGACATTGTGTTCACATGTATGTTCACGCACTATACAAGTTTACTGACAGACTGCATGACAATGTCCATTGTGACTGTTTGTGTGGAGATGCCTATTTGATGCGGGACAGTTGACATTTCTCCACCATCAGGGATGTGAGGTTGTACTTGTGCATTATCATCTCACAGTTTCCTGCTATGCCAAATGCGAATGTCCATTTTCTACACACATGCGGCAGCAGTTGTGTCCTCTGTTCTGTTGTGAAAGTGTTGCAGTTTGTACCACATTGTTGTCAATGTTGGGGTGCTCTGATTCTTATGTGTGTGTGCTGCATTGTGGGTGTGTTGCCCCTTCAGCTCTGATTTGGCTGGCCCTTATCCCTTTCAGGCTGTGTGCCTTTCACTTCTGTGCTTATACAGTGCTGAGATATTGCAGACTTGGGTAAATTGGGCTCTTGGTCGGAGTTGTGACTCTTGGGCATGGTTTGTCCGCAGATGTGCTGTACTTAATTGTGCATGTGTGCCATTGTGCCCATCTCCCCCCGTCCCCCCAGTCCCTGGTCGTTACTCACCCTGTTGCAGTTGGCTCAGGTCATGTTGTGCAGTGTCCGGTCCACCAACTCCTGCCACCGTCTCCCCAATGATGACTCGGGTCACCATTTCCTCCATCTCATCCAGCGCCTGGTGTGTCGCTGGACTCCCACCTCCAGTATGCATTGCTACTTTCAGGTTGCCTGCAATTGTCAGCTTGGTTTTGCGCTTCACATCAGTCCAGCGCTTCTTGCAGTTGTCCACTTCCCTTCTCCTCACTCCGACTGCATTCACCTTGGCCAAGATGGACTGCCATATTGTATTTTTAGTTGCCAATGTCACAGTGGAGGTGATGAACAGTTGGTGGTGGTGTTCTGTCACCTCCGTAATGAGGATCCGGTTTTCCTGCGTACTGAAACACGGGTTCCTCTTATTCTTCTCCTTGCCCTTCCCTGTCCCTGAGGTCCCAGGCTGGTCCTCCGTGGGGCTTGTGGGGTTCTGGTTGTCCTCTGTACTTGCTCCAGCTACCTCCATGGTGCTTCGCAGTTGTTTGTGTTTTGTTAGTGTTTTTTGTTGCCACTTTTATAGTGGTTTTTCCCGCCTGACTTGTGGGACCTGCAGGCCTGGCGCTGCTTATCGCTGGATCTTTTATCGCAGTTGGGCCCATCGCAACATTTTTCACGTTCGGGTTTAGATTTTTATCGCCGTTCCAGGAAATTTATCACGGACATTTGTCGCGTTGTCGGGAAACTATTGCATGTTACCGCCGTGTTTGGAATACAACGTTAACACAGAGTTATTTTCCCGCGATAGACGGTGATGTGAAAAATTGCGCTAACCTATTTTGGCGATGATTATCGCACGTTCTTGAGAATATCCTCCTTTGTGTATAGTAACATGTATAGGGTAATGTTCAGAATGGATTTTTTAACATATTGTTTTTGGATGTGTTGGTGGTCATTGAATGTCTGCTTTTGTTTTCTGTTTTCACGGCGTGTCCCAGGGATTGCGACGTCATTGCGAAGATCCCCAAAAACTAAAGAAAAAAAACCTTTAGAAAAAAACGTATCTGTATATGGTTGCTAGTGTCAGGTTACTTAGAAACACCCTGTTGCCTTCATCTGTAAACTGCACTCCTTCATTTCTATAAATCCCTTGCATGTCAAAACGCAGATTGTTGTTATAGATACAGCCCATTCGATGGTCTCTGAGGTAAGCAGAAACAGTTTTATTAACATGTTTCCTGGCTTTGTCAATCTGTGGACAGAACTCATTTGACAACTTCCATTTCTGCCTTTGGCATATATTAGAGTACACCAAGACAGTGTGAGGGAAAAGCGACATCAGTTCTGAAAAGGTTTCCTTCATTAGGATTTCCAGCCCTACCCCAGGCAATTTGCCTAGGTCATTGCCACCACAGGGTACAATCATGAGGTGAGGAGCTTGGGAATCCACAATAGATTTAACCAAAGCCAGCAACTGATGAAACTTTAACCCTCTCTGGCCAATCCAAGTATTCTGCACATTTGGCAAACTAAAGTCCCTGTCAATACCTCTCTTTTTTGCAGTCTCTTTAGCCCAATAGATATAGCTGTGGCCCGCAATCCATACTCTAAGCATTTTGAAGTGACGGAGCAATAGTAGTCAGGAGAAGGCTGGAGGTGAATGAGGTAGTTTTCCACAGGAAAAGCAGATAAAATTGAGTTGTTTTTTTAAAAACTAAGGGGCATATTAGCAAGAAGAGGCGATAATCATCGCTAACCCTGCTTAGCGTGATTTTTTTTATCGCCGGCTATCGCTGGAATATATCGCCACGCTAACGCTGTATTAGCAACGATTAGCGCTATGGCGATGAATATTCCAGCGATAGCGGTGGAAATGGGCCAACATCGCTGAAAAACCAGCGATGTTGCATGGAGAAGGGAGAACACCTTGCTGATACGACCCTGTGGTCGTATCAGCATAATCCACCCCCCATGTTAGGTATGGCTAACACCTGCTAATTGCAGGTGTTAAATAAATGGCGATGACCCCGGTTAGCGCGACTTTTCACGTCGCTAACTGGGGCCATGGCCACCTTGCTAATAGGCGATAGGCCTGTTAGCGAGTGTTTCCCAGGTTTGTTCGTCGGGAACGCCCACTTTGCATGTCATTAGCGATAAATATCGCTGACATGCAAAGCGGTAAAAACGGGCGCTAATGCCCGCAAACTGTCGCTAACTGCTGTTAGAGACAGTTTGCTGATAGGGCGATATAAATATCGCCGCTTTAGCGGCAAAAAGTGCCGCTAAAGCGGCGATAGTGCCCTTGCTAATATGCCCCTAAATATATATATTTCATTGGATGCTGTCAGCATGAAAGTGAATAAAATTAAGTAGTGTGTTGGATGCCTTAGCAAGAAGTCTTATTATTTGCTGTTGTTTAAGAAAAGAAAAGTAATACAGACATGGATATGCTTTTGAATCGTGGAGTAAAGCACACCTGCTATATCTTATTGGGAAGTAGCATGTTCCTTTTAGAATGTGCTAGGAACTTGTGACCAACTGGTTCCACTGGTTGTAATGGGGAGGAGGGGGTGTTAAAGAGACAGAACATTTTTTAAAAAGTTAAGGAGTGATGACGCGATTTAAGTAATGGCAAGCTTTAATTTCCAAATCAAGACTATGTAATAAACTGTAGTGTAGTATTTAAATTTTAGAAAAATGAAGCTAGATATAGGTTTTAACTCCCGGGTTTTTTCACGTTTTCGCCACTCTCAACGCAAATACTTCGTAAACACACATAGATAGGAATCTCTTTTTGAAAGGAATGGAAAGGTTTAAGAGATACTAACCATTCACAAGTGGAGATAGTGTAGTCCAAAATGAAAGACATGAATTCATTTGCAGCCTTCCTCATGATCACAGAGTGCAAAGTTGAAGAGGTTGCCATTTCATGGTTGGTTTGTATGAGAGTGGTGTACCATTCTTGTGCTTAGCTTTACAAATCCTAACAGTGTCAAAACTATCCAAAAAGAGCCAAAACAACAATATAATCTACAAACTTAATTCACTGGTATGTACATACCTTTTTAATTCTTTATAAAAAATTACATTAGAAATGAAGATGTATATAGGAGCTGGAGGCAAGATGGCGCTCGAGTAGTTCCTCAATCGAGACGCTCCTTCAACCGGACCTCCAGCCCCCGAAAAATAGCTGATTCTACAGGAGCATGCAACTCCAGATCTACCTGAATGTTGTATTCGGGAAGGTAGATTGCCACAGCTGGTTTCACGGAGGGATCTCTGGAGCGGGCTGTGCTCGGCGACCCGTACTGAAACAGCTGTTGCTCCAGGCGCCTCCTGTTGCTTCCCTATGTCTGCGGTGGCCCGCACTGGATCAGCTGCTGCTCTGGGCGGTTCCTGCTGTCACACTGAGCTTGCGGTGATGGCTCATGCTGAGTCAGCAGTTGCTGCTTCCGATGGTTCCTGCTGCCTCGTGGAACTTGCGGAATCAGCGGATTGTGCCCAGACCTCCAGCTTTGCAGCAGAGCTGCCTACAACCAGAGATGGCAGGACACGGTGGGAAATCCATGAAACAGAGGGGTGTTCAGTCGGCTCTTTCCACATAAGTTGCAGCTGTACAGCCCCCCTATGGCGTGAGACGGTCTCAGAGAACCGCACCAGTGGTAAGAAGAGCAACGGTCAAGGTGGCAAGGGGGAAAAGGTAAATAAACTGGAAACTGTAAAAAAGTACCACAGAAGAATCCCCGTGAGGTAGAAGGCTGTCAGCCTTTGATCACTAAACATTTTGGCACTACTGGTACAGGCTTGCAGCTTATGGATGGTCAGGAGAGGTGAGGAGGAGCGCAAGTAGCTGACTGTGTGATGTTGACCCCGAATGTGGAAGCCGAGTTGGATCCATCTGCAAAATCCAGTGTAGAACATGCCGTAGAAACTTCAAGTTCTCCCCATCCAAGCCCCTTTAATGGAGAGAAAATAACTGAAGTCAGCAATACAATAATTAAAGCTGCAGTGTCTCATGTGGATAGAGTTACCAGGGATAAAGCTGTAAGCACCCCTTCAAAACGGGCTAGGTCTCCCGATGTGAATAAGATATTTTATTCCCTGAGAGATGAGTCAGAAATTGCGGATGCAAGTATATCAGCATCTAGCATGGAGGAGGGTGCTAACTGGAACAGCAGCTCTTGGCCGGAATACCTAGGAAACCTGCAGTGGCAAAGGAAATCTCTCACCAAAAAGGGGAGGAAAAAAGTAAAGGGCCTACGGGAAATTTCTGATGGAGGCAGTACAGGAGATTTGAAGTGGGATTATTTGGCTTTACTGCTCATGGCCTTAGCGGGTCGAGCGGGCAAATATGAAGGAGGTCTGACAGGCTCTGCAATGGCAAATATTGGGGAGACATTGGAGACTGGAAACCAGAGTGACCCCTCCCTCTCAATGGTTCTGCAATCTATTAAGAGCTTACAGGAGGAGGTGAAAAATGATAATCGCAAAGCTCGATTTGCCACCAAAAAATTACAGGGTGCTGTTAGGCAAGTGCGCAGAACCTGTGCTGATATTGCCAAAAGAATGGCTACCGTAGAAGTCCGGACAGAAAGCCTTGAAACAGAAGTTGTGGCCCTAAAATGATTGTAACTCATGAGGGGATTGTCAAAGACATGATGTGGATAATAGAAGATCAAGAAAACAGGCAATGCCGTAATAATCTGTGTTTCCTGGGAATTCCTGAAGGGGTCGAGGGGAAAGATCCCAGAAAATATATGGTTTCCCTACTGAGAGGTGCCTTGCCCGAGCTAAACACATGGGACTGGGATAAGGAAATCCAGCTGGCCCACAGGTTTCCTTTAATGCTGCCAAAACACTCGCCTGATACCCCTGTGCGGCCTCGGGCAATGCTGCTATATTTTGGAAACTTTTTGTTGCAACAGGCCCTCTATTACCTTGCCCACCCAACACCAAAAGAGAACATGACGGAGTGACTTTCTTCACCAGGCCTGATTTTGCCCATACTACCGTTGAACGAAGGTGGCGGTTTAGGCAGCTTTTCGCTCCATTTCAACAACTTGGGGCAGAAGTATATCTTCGGAACCCAGCTCGACTGAAGATTGTCTTTAGGGGTGAAACACGCAGCTTTATCTCAGAAATCTTGGCCCAATTGTATTCAAAGGATATTTCTGGTAGACCCAAGAATGGGGTTTGAGGGCATATAATAGGTTACAATCATGTGGTATATGATTTGGGTGTTATTTTCCATGTTGTATTCACTTTGATCAGCGTTTATTAAGTAACTGATTGTTATATTCTTTTTTTAGGGTAGTTGGGGGGAGATGTTGAAGGAGCGGTGGGGATGGGATTACTTCGGATGATATGATCCTGGCACTGGTTGAGCCAGGTTGCCTTAGTTATTGGGGGTGGGTGGTGGGAGGGGGGTTCCAGGGGTGTGGGGGGTTGCAGGCTGGTGGGAGAGGTGTTTTACATGAATTTCATGTCTTTTTTCCCTTTTCCTTTTCTCTTTCTCTCTTCTTTTTTTCTCTCAGAGCATATGGTATAAGGAAACACTAAGATACCCTTATTTTTTAAGGGATGGGTAAAATATGTACAGCCACTATTAATATCAGTGGCCTTAACCCCTTCGCTGCTTCTGTAGGCCAATGGCCGTCGCGAGCACTACCTCCGTAGTGCTGCGCATGTCCGTTGGCCGACACGGCCCCGCCCACTTAAATAAACTGCCGCACCGCGGCGGAATTCGCGCCGCGGTAAAGCGGTTAATGACCCTAAAAAAAGGCGGAATACTCCGGAAGGATTACGTTTACTGAAGGCTGATATTGTATGTATCCAGGAGACCCATATAGAGGGTGCCCGACTGCAGCTCTTGAATTTTCTGGGATATAGGCTGGTTGGGGATACAACTCAGAATACCTAGACACGTAATACTAATATACAATTCACTCGCACATTAGCCGATAAATTTGGTCGATGGGTCATAACTGAATGTTTGAGAAACACTGGGGAAATCTTTACTACATGTTCAATCTATGGTAGCATTTTGGATGATCCAGGCGTATTTAAGCAGATAACCAGTGAACTCATAGATTGGCCTCTAGCAGTTGCTCTCTGTGGTGACTTTAATATTATTATACCAGCTAATAGAGCGCTGAGCTCTGAAATGAATTGGATATACACCAGGAGGAAACCCAAGGTGTTTCGTGCACTAAGGGTGCTATGTAAGGATCATGGGTTAAGTGATATACCTTTCTTTCCATACCACATAGTGTTCATGCCCGACTTGATTTTGTGCTTGTCTCCTATTCTATGCTTCATGAGTGTTCAAAAGAGAAAGCTGCGAGTATACTTTCAGATCATAACCCTTTAGTGGTTGAGATTAAGGGGGATGGTTTTAAGCCCTAAGAAAAATCCTGGAATTTTGAGTGAGCCTTTTTATTTAATGAAGAATACTGCAATTATATGCAGAGCTGGATCCCGTTTCTTTAAGGAGAATTTAGGGAGTGCTGGAATAGATATTGTCTGGGATACATTGAAAGCTGGAATACGAGGGGAAACTCTTAGATATTCTTTGAACCTTAATTAGAAAGGCCGACAGGGAATATACGACCTAAAATTTGGGTTGGTTCAAGCAGAGGAGAACTTGGTCAATTTCCTTCAACTGGGTGGGGATTTAGAGGAAGCTCAGGCAAAGGTAGTAGTGTTTAAGGCCTCTATTTTAGAAACTATAGCTAAAAGTGCTGCAGATAAACTTACTGTTTGGAAAGAGAAATCATATGAATGCAGCATGCAGATAGGGCACCATTTGGCAATATGCGAGCCCGGAAAAGGAGCACGCAAAATCTAATTTATGAGATACGGGATCCAAGTAGGGGTGTAACTACAGACTCAGATAATATCAGACAGACATTCTATCAATATTATCAAAACCTGTATCGGGAGGATTTAAAGAGGAATCTTGAATAGATTAAGGAGTATTTGGATTTAACCCCTGGAGAAAAATTTTCTTTAGAAGAACAACAACAGCCTGAGGATCCCCCACAATGGATAGAAAGTTTATTAGGCATACATATTCTCCCTAGTGGTAAAGCTACTGGCATGGATAGTATACCTGTTGAATTTTATAGAAAATTCTCTCAACAACTTAAAGACTGTATGACTCAGCTGTTTGTTCATGTGTTTAAGGGGGGTAGGCCTCTGAGCTCCTGGTCCTCTGCTAAAATTGTGATGTTTCTTTAAAAAAATAAACCAGCAGCGGATCCTAGCTCATATCGCCCGATAACTTTGATTAATAGCGATTGTAAAATCTATTTAAAAATCCTGGCTTCCCGCTTAGGCCAATTATTTATAAGGTAGTTTCATCTTGTCACCATGGATTTATTCCAGGAAGGGGGACGATAGATCATATAAGGAGGGTGATTTCACTTTTAGACGCCACAGCAATACTTAAGGACCTGATGGCATTAATTATGCTCGATGCAGAAAAAGCCTTTGCCAGGGTCTCTTGGCAATGTTTATGGGAGGCCCTGTCTAGGGTGGGAGTTAAGGAGGGATTTTTGCAGGCAATAAAAATGCTGAATCATCAACCAATGGCCAGGGTTTTTGTGAATGGGGCACTGTCGGACCCTTTTTTATTAACTAAAGGGACCCGACAAGGATGCCCGAATTCCCCTCTGCTGTTTGCTACGTATATTGACCCTTTTATACGTAGGCTGGAAGAAAAGCTATTTTACCTATTCAAACACTTGATTGGGAAACAAAGGTGTTGGCCTACGCTGACGATATCGCCCTTGCAGCCACCGATCCCCTGACCGCTCTTATGGAAGTAGAAAGGGAAGCAGAGAGGTTTGCGAAAGTCTTTGGTTACGCTCTTATTTGCTATAAAATGCAAGTGGTGGTTAATGACAATATAACTATACATGACGATAGATTCCCTACCTGGGAATTAACATTTCTGCAGATATAGATAATATAGTTAAGGAAAATGTAGAACCCCTTTTAATTAAGACTAAACAGGATTTGCTTAGACTGAACAATCTTCATCTATCCATTGTCGGTAGGTGTATTATGGTTAAAATGCTGTTTTTCCCCAAGATTTTATATCTTTTTTGGGCAATTCCATTAGAGTTCTCAGCCCATTGGCTGAAGAGAATGGAAGATTTGTTCTCTAGGTTTGTTTGGGCTTATGCAAAACCAAACAGAGCTTTTAAACTTCTTACACTGCCCAGGGACAGAGGGGGGTGGGCTTTGCCTAATTTGAAATTGTATTACTGGGCCACCTCTCTACTGCATACTTTAGTTCTGTTACAAGAGCAACCAGTGGAAAGGAGCATTTAAGAGGTTCCTTCCTCCTTTGAACACATTATGGGGAAAGATGCTTGTGGCAATATTTAAATGACAGTTACTATAATAAAGTTCATTTCAAGGCACTATATGGGGTCTTCAAAATATGGAAGACAGCCTGGAGGTTAATCGGAATAGTCAGGCTTAATTTTTATACGCCTTTAGCAAATAATTTAAATCTTCCTTAGATCTTTGTGGATCAACTGATTAAAAAACGGGTGGAGTACAGTCTGGCTACACTAGGGTCTTTCTTTTCTTCAGGGGGCTCTGCCTCCTTTGATGATCTTAAGAAGATGTTCGGGCTAGATCACAGACATTTCTTTAAATATCTTCAGATTAGGGACTTTCTATCTAAGAAAGGAGGTGGACCAATTGGATTCTCCATAAATGTTAAATATTTTATGACAAATTGGTAGAGAATAGTGATTTGTCAAAGTTCAAAATAAGCTTTATTCGATTTCAGTCATATAAAATCACAAAAGCAAGCAAATTAAAAAACATTTCAAAATGTTTTTTACATTAAAATACAAATATACTATAATACCACATTTCATTGTTTTCCAAATGCACTTAATACAAGGATATTATGTTGGTGGATAAACACTACAAACAAAATAATCCTACAGAATTTACTACGTTCTGACCTGTTTTCTAAACAGGTTGAGCACTAATACTTTTCCTTAGTCTCAGTAAGCTTTTTAAAAAGCCAGCCATAACTCCAATACAATAATCACTATCCAAACATTGCCTCCACCCCCCATCCTTAACAGAGGCAAAATCCATCTCGATCTTTCCTTAACGTAGAATTTGCAAAATAAAATAACATGAATAGTTGTTTGTGGAGACAAATCATCGCAAGGACAATGACATAATTCTCTGGACCAGTCATTCATCTCTGGGTAGCTAATTAATCGATGAAAGGTACCAAACCTGAAACAAGTTAAAACATACCTATCGTACCCCCCTAGACAGCATAAAAGATATGGTTGAATATCATTGTTATTAAAATCGATTGATGCTGGGCTACTGTAGATTTATTCATCTCCAGTGCAAATATAATTGTCTCTAGGTGGATCATGCAAATTGCTTTGAACTCCTTCCTAGAGATGGAGTTCATGGTCTCTGGGGAGGTATAATAATCTAAGTGCCCAAGATCAGACATAACATTTTTTACACATTTTAGCCAAGTAATCTTGTTAGCATGATCCAACTTCATCACGTCCTTAATAATTTCCTTATTTAGACCTGTATAACTAGAAGTTCAAATTCTGTGCCAGAGTAGCACTGGTTGTGCTTTGATAACATCTGAAATATATGGAATCCCCAGCTCACTGTGACAATTAAAAACAGAGGAACTGGCAGGTACAGCTAAAATAAACCTTAAAAATGCATTTTCAACATTTTGAATAAGTGAAGAATCATAGAAACCCAATCTCCTGCCCCAAAGGTCGCTATGCTCACACATTTTGCCTGGTATATCTTGATAAGAATCCCCGGGGACCTTTTACCCATTTTTCTTGAAAAATTGACAACAGCAGCGGTCGACTTCATAAAGAGAAGGCTCCTACTCTTGACCGCCGGTCCCCAGGAACCAGTGCGCTCAAATAAAACACCCAAATACGTAAACGTATTGGTGGAGTCTACCCTATTTCCCCCCAATGGGAGGCTCCTGCAATTGTGTCTCCCCCGACCACAGGTCATGACAAAAGTTTTTTTAGCAATTCAATTTTAGTCCTAATTCGTCCATGAAACTAGTATATGAGGCAAGGGCTTTTTGCAGACCTAACTGCGTGCGGGCCATAAGTACTGCGTCATCCGCGTAGAGAAGGGAGACTATCGGACATTTATTGACATACGGTGGATCCCTCGCCTTTCCCACCAGCTCCTGTTCCAAAGCGTTGGTATAAAGAGTGAACAGGAACGGAGCCAAAACACATCCTTGTCTTACCCCCCTCTCAACTTTAAATGACGCAGTACACTCCCCTTTTGTTCCGAATCGAACCTTAGTGGTTGCCCCATTATACAATTGTCTCAAAAACTGAACCAGGACCGGATCAACTTTTAGGTCAGTCAAGATATTCCACAATTTACTGTGTATAACACAGTCAAATGCGGCTGTAAGATCTACGAACGCCAAGTAAATGTGTATCTTAATTTTACAATTAAGATACTGAGATTAAGAACCTGTTCATTAGTACCTAGCCCCTGTCTAAAACCATATTGGACATCACTTAAAATGTTCTTGTCTTCTGCCCATATTTGCAACCTGTCTAAAACAATCCTTCCAGCTACCTTCATCAGGGAGTCTAATAGGGATATCGGGCGGTAACATGCAGGGTTTTCCCGTTCCCCTTTTATAAAAATCGGAACATTTATTGACTCCGACCAGGTATTAATAAAACCTTTTGCACAACAGGCTTGAAGGACCCGTGTAATCAGGGGGGACCATAATGAAGGGATTGATTTAAACAAATCAATTGGCACCCCGTCTGGGCCTGGGGCCTTACCACCCTTACTTGCATTTATCGCCCCAATGACCTCATCATGTATGATTTGAAAGTCAATAGGTAAAAAGTCAAGGGGACCTCCCCCCTGCTGACTCAAACAATCTGTTATGCTTACTATATCCTCCTGCAAGTTATAGACATTTGAGAAGAAGTCTACCCATGTCTTCTCATCTATTGCCACTTCTATTGTCGGAACATCAGATTTAGTAAAAAACGGTGTATTCACTGCGTGCCAAAATGAGGAACTATCCTTACTCAGGGAGGCTTCATGGAGAGTAACACAGGCTTTTTCTTTTATCTCTTTCCTTCGTGATCTTCTAGCTAAGTTATATTGCTTCCTACATTCTCGAATTTCCTCCTTGTCTCTCTCTGACTTATGACTATGTTTTAGTACAGTCTGAATCAAACCACCCCTTTCTACGAATACATATACCCTTGCTTTCTACTCTAAGCAAGTCTTGAATAGTTGATGTAATTTGGGAGAAAGCCATCTATGTATTTTCATACGTAGTAGATTCCCCCAAGCACATTATAATTGTATCATAAGCCTTAGTTATAATTTGTTTATTTAACTCAGCTGTGTCATAGCTAGACCAACGCAAAGTGTATCCATTCAGTCTATCCAATGATATATTCTGGGTCCAGGCTATTTGATTGTTTTTTTGTTGCTCTAAGACAGTTGGGCAGATGATGTTAATGCTTAAAGGAAGATGATCACTCATTACATTTTTGTGGATTTTATAATTTGTGATATAACTTGCATAACGGTTGGGGACAATTATGAAATCTATTGTGGATTCTAATCCCCTAGTGATTTGTCAATACGGGTAATCTATAATCTTCTTAACTCATTGAGGAAAGGCAATTTGGAGTAATGTCACTGAAATGGAGTGGTAAAATTGTTATTTCAGATACGGTGTTCCATCAGTCATATAGAATGGCACAGATTGTTTTAATTCCCGCTCGACTGCAAGCACAATATTATAAGACCTGTTTTTCCCTTTAATATAGCCCACATAAGATTGCTAAATGGGGGAAGGGTAAGGGGACATACTGTTCTTGCTGTGCATTGTATCGGGCAGATATTGTCCATATTTTTGCTTCATGTGACATGCTTATGAATTTAAAACAAGATATCAGTAAATTTTTTAATGAAGCAATAGGATTTGAATGCTCCCTTTCTCCAAGGCTGATTTTGATAGACGTGGCAGATGAGGGGGAGGGGCAGGGCAAGATCAGATTTTTATTGGT
The DNA here is from genome assembly GCA_963921515.1 of Calotriton arnoldi. Taxonomy (NCBI): domain Eukaryota; kingdom Metazoa; phylum Chordata; class Amphibia; order Caudata; family Salamandridae; genus Calotriton; species Calotriton arnoldi. The sequence continues at coordinate 545,626 of CAWUFW010011881.1, forward strand.
ATGGTGGTTTTATGGCTGTGCATTGCTTCAGCTTGGCTGGACTCTAACCCTCTGGGATTCCAGCAGTGGCTAGCCCGGCTCTTAGCACTCTATAATCTTGAAAAGGCTGCTTATGCAAGAAGGGGGGTTCAAGCACGAATGAAAGGCTTGAGAATCTGGGCGCCACTAACGGATTGGGTAGAGGGGAATAGTTAAATAGGCAAAGTTGATAGATTGCTGCTTTGGCACACTGCACTTTATAGAAATGTATACAAATCAATATATATGGCTGCTGGATATTTAAAGATCTATATTTATCTGTGAGAAAGGGGTTTTTATGAAAAATGTTTTTGAGTTTTTAGAATGAATTACATATATGTTGTTTGGATCTCTCATCAGCTGCTGGTCGGGTGCTAGGGGGGATAATAATGATAAAATGTACAATGTTATTGGGAAGATTCTGTTTTTTTCTTTCTTTTATCATAATCTTTGCTTCTAACTGCTGAATTCTTTGGTGTATTTTTGGCTATTAAATAATGTGCAATAAAAAATATATTAAAAAAAAACGAAATGAAGATGTATAAGGGAGTTTGATAAAAAGAGTATCACAGTGATGTGAAAAAATATATCAGATGAACTTTATCTTTTAAAGGGTATGTGTTTAAGAGGTTAATGGTGAATGTTTTGGGAAATAAGAGAAAAATGAATTAGTGCCTCTTTATTACACTGTTTCATTTATTGAAAAATAATAGTATAGTATTGTGGAAAGTTCCAATGAGGCTCTAAGAATGTTTTAAATGTCTAAACATCATGTGCAGAAAAGATACACCTGTTATTTGCATTCTGGGAGTTGTAGTACTTTTAGTAACATTATTAAACAAGAGCAGTGTAGACACAAATAAAAGATGAAAACATGTTGTCAGCCTGTATATGAATTAGAAAGAAGTAATACTTGTTAAGTATGTATTGGGAAGTGTTTGTCAATGTGGTTTTTTACTTATATTACCGCTTTGCATGTGCTTAGATGGTGAGATATGGTTCTTGTGGTTGTACATAGCTATATCTACTGTGGGACTTTTGAGTTTACTTAAAGATGCAGAGAGGTATATATATTTCTGGAAAGACGGCTTGAAGGTGTACATCTATTAAGAAAATGCATACATGTTTACTTGGTGATCCATATTCAGTAAGGCTGGTGAAAATTCCATGTATATGGTAAGGGTGGTGTTCTTTTTTTAAAACATGGTCTGGTTAAAATTGAGGAGGATTAATAGTGGAGAATGGCTTGAGAGTTCTTGTGCTGCCTTCATTTGTAGTGTACCTTTTGTTTGAGAAATGCTGAATATACGTTTTAGAAGCAGAAGACATATTTGAGAAAGGATGTAGGTATACCATTCACAAAAGGTTTTGTGCTTTGAAAAATGTTGGTTTCCGTTTTAGAAACCTAATGATGCATGTGCACGCTCATTAACCAAGCAATGTATGCTCCTAGAGAGCCTTGTATGCAATTATATACCAAGTGTGATATCTAGACTTCACTCTCACATACCTCAGTAGAAAAGCATATATACAGTAAAACAGGTAGTTTGATACTGACAGAATGAGATAACCAATGAGTCAGAGATATAGTCACAACTTGTTATGTATCTAACCGCAAGGAAGGTACTTCCACAGTCAGTCAGGCAGTATTCAGGTGCTCATGCAATCACCCAACCACTAGTGAGGCAGTCATCAAATCAGTGATTCAGTATCCATGGAGTTATTCAATTACCTAGACACTACACGTGTACTCTTCAAATCAGGCAGGCAGAAATTATGTAGTCATTGAACTATGGAGGCACTACCTATACATTCATCTAATCACCCAGACACTAACCATTTACTTATGCAATTAACAAGGCTGTAACTATGCAGTCATTGTAACACTTGTGCAGATGCTATGCAGTCATCTAAACAACCACTTACAACCCATGCAGTCATTGAAATACTGAGGCACATGCATGAACTCAGGCAAACACTCAGGTACTCATCTAATTACATTGAGAGTACCATTGTAGTAAACCTATTACCCATCCAGTAGCTATGCACTCATTTAATTACTGAGGGAATACTTTTGCACTAATACAATCACCCCAGCAGTACACTTACTGTAGGAGAGTAGGATCTGCTTCACATGGGTACCCCCACTTTTTGCTGATGCTTCACTGTTTTTCGACTTTAGTCTGGCTGGGGCACTGCTAATCAGAACCCCAGCCTGGCTGCTTCCTCTCTAAAATGGTTTCCATGTGCCTTAGGCACATCTCTGATTGGAATCTGGAGTGCCCTTATAAGTCCCTAGTATATGGTATACTATGTACCCAGGGCATAGGTACCCCAGAGGCCTACCAGGGGCTGCAGCATGTATTGTGCCACCCCTGGAAGGCCATCCAAAATGACACCACAGGTCTGCTACTGCAGCCTGGGTAAGGTGGTGCATGCACCCCTTACTGTGATATAGGCTACCTATATCACTACATACATACACACATATAAACCTATAAGTCACTCCTATGGCAGGCCTTATCAATCCTGGAGGCAGAGTGCGTGGTTCCTATGTGAGAGGGTGCCCCTGCATGAGCAGGGCCCCTCTGCAGCGTTTGGAGACCCTTCTCTGATGCTGTTTGTAGTGCAGCCTGACCATATACTCTTAAGCGCATTATAACCTCGCGTTAAATGCTAACTTTGGGATGGCTGCACGGAAACATGTCGTGTTTGGTGTCAAACATCTTGGAATACTACCCCCCCGCCAGTTCTGGCAGCAGGGGTAGCATTCCACCCTTCTAGAGGGAGAGACATGTACACACCGGCCTGCGCAGTAAACTTCTTTCCAAGACCTGGCATCACAAAATGGATGCCGCTGCCACAGACACGAGTCTGGCCTCCTGCTGCTGACCAAAACTCCGGCAGGGGAGGCCTGGACAATAGGTTTCCTGTCCCAGGGAGGTGTAACCACCTCCCCAGACAGGATAGTGTGTATTGGGGCTGGGCGGGAGCACTCTCTGGTGCTTTGAAGTCCTGCACTGGGGGCACATTTGGTGTCCCTGTGCATACCCCAGTTCAAACCGGCTCAGGGGCTTCCAGCCCCTGCTCTGGCGCAGAAACTGGACAAAGGGAAAGGGTGTAACCACCCCTCTGCCCTGACCCTCCCATAGGTGGGTCCCCAGAGTATGTCCAACCCCTAACTTGGTATAAGTATGGGACCCCAGTCCTTAGGACTTTAGATTTACCTGGATGAAACTCTGACACAGAATCCTGGACTTTCGACGCTCTACTTCAAGATTAGAGGACTGAAGAATCTCCCTTGGGGTCAAGGAGTGACTCCCATGCTTGGCAGGCACCAAAGAAGCAATTGTCCGGTCTGCATCGCTGAAGCTCCCGCCGGACGCCGAAGTTTTTGCATCACCAGAGGTGGATTTCCAGACTTCCCGAGGCTGCCCTGAGTCCCCAGCAAAGATGAGGCCTGTAGCTGTCGTGGGTAACGTGGAACCGTGACCCCTGGACACCGATCGCATTTGCAAGTGCATCCTCTTCTGGGTCTCCCACGAGTTGTGCTTTGGGCTCCCAGTAGCCCCAGCCTCCAGCACCGACTGCACTGAAGATCACTGGCCTCCACTCCACGAGTGTCCTGTGAGCCAGCTCCAAGTGCGTCCACTCGAGGCTCCTTCGCGGTCACTAGTCCATTGGCTAGTAGGCCCTCCCGAAGGCCAATCTTCTTCTGCTTGGGCTCCCTGGTTGCACCAGGTGTGCCCTGACTTACCCTTGCTGGGTGAGTCCCACAGACCTTGCTGGTCTGCACCATCGTCCTTCTTCCATTTCCACGAGACTTGCTGTTGCCAAGGCTTGTTGGATCCAATCCCTGTAATCGAAAGACGTCGTGGAGTAGCTCGAATCCAGCTCCTGGTCATCGTCGATGCCTCCTGGACTTCGTGGCTGAAGAGTCAAGATGACCGACAACCTACCTGAAGCACTCGACATCGGTGGGCATCTGCTCATCGCCTTCCTGGTCACTGGCTAGTGACCCAGACTCTGTCCCCTCTGCTTTCAGGTTCTTCAGATCTTCGATCCACCTTTGGATCCACCCGAACACTTTCGACTTGGCCGCCAGCGGCACTTTGCAGCAGATCGCCATTGAAAACGACGACAAAACCCGACCCCGAAAGACACCTATGCACCCGGCTCCCCTGGGTGAGGTAACTCGAGTACTCCGGTGCTCCCGTGGGTATTGACATTAGAACAGCCTAGTTCTAAAAGGGTTTGCTCCAAGTCCTCCTCTAAGTGTCCCTTTTCTTTAAACTTCCAACCGCTACTTTCCCCATAGAAGTCAACGGCGATTCGCGGCTGTGTTCTCACACTGCACGCGTCCCCCATGGGTCCCCTGTGTCACTACCTTGGGTGGTTCCTTGTGGTCCAAGCACTTCTACAGGCTCTAGGCCTTGTGTCTAGCTCAGTCGTAGTTCTTATACCACTTTATTGGTATATGGTTTGGTACGCCCCTAGGGCTCAAACGTGTATTTGTGCTATTACTGTAGATAACTAACTTATAACTTATGTACTTCGAACTCTAGCCTCATAAAGAGACTAGAGGGGTGTGTTTAGCAATAAATACATATATTTTGAATATATACCTGGTGTGGTCCTCTTTCATTTGGGCACTCAAGAGATTATAGGCTGGTAAAACAAGCTGCTTTACATTCCTTCAAGACTTAGCCTGAAGGCTGCTCTCCATAGCTACCACTAGGATAGCTTTCAATAAAGGTTGTCTTTAACCTATCTCCAATAAGGGGTTGTTTGGACTGGTGCAAGGTGCCCACTATAATTAGTGGTCAGCATATGCCAGGCCAACTTCTCACACTTACTTTCATCTAATCTCTCAAGCTTTAACAATGGAGTCATGCAATCACTCAGACACTAGTCATGCACTCATCTAATCAGCCAGGCACTACTGATACACTTATTCAATTATCCAGGCATTACCCATGTAGTTATCTAAACACCCAGGCACAACATGTTCACTGAACGAAAAACACATGGGCAGCAGCCATGTAGTCATGCCATCACTGAAACACTGCTCATGCACTCATCCAATCTGTTAGGTGCTATGCATGTACTTAAACAATCATGTATGCACTATCCATGCACTCTATAAATCACCTTTATACTACCTATGCACTCCTGAAATAATCCAGGCACTAAAGTTGCACTCATTTAATCATCCAACCACTATCTATGCATGTATTAAATTATTGAGCCATTAGTCATGCACTCATCTAATCATTAAGGTGTTACTCACGTACTCATCCAAACACCCAGATAGTAGTGATATACTCATGCAAACATGCAGGCAGTAACTATGCAGCTGTGGAACAAACCATGGAGTTCTGATATACTCAGGGAATCATCCAGGCACGACCTGTATCCTCAAAGAATCACCTAGGTCCCACCTATGCACCAATTCAATCATCCAGGGAATATTAATGTATTCAACAACAAACACATGTTTTTTACAAGTTTTACTGAGGAATATGTAGTCTTAGAACTATTTGGTGAATTATATATGCAAGCTGTGACACATTCTTTGCATGTACTTGGAGGAATTAGTGAGCTATAGGCTTTGATACAGATTAAAGTGCAGATTGTCATATGCACTGTTTCCCAAAATTTAAGTCTGATACATTTAAGTAAAACAGTACTAAGATACTAAATACACCACTAACACTGTGGTAGAGAGGCATCCAATAGCTCTTATGTTGTGTTTTCGTATTTACAGTGTTGAGACACTCTGCGCACTTGTACGCTTGAGGCTAAATTTACAAGAAAGTAATGCAGTGCTGCGTTACTTTCAAAGCACAGGAATGCATCATATTTACAACAATATGATGGATCCCTATGCTCTCCTATTGCAGCACGCATAGAAACAGGAAGAAATGAGGAGAAAGAAAAGTATTTCTCCTCATTGCATCTTCCTATACCTTCCCTGGGGAGGTGTAAGATTCTTTCGCATTCCCAGGTTTATGAATTGCTGTAAATTTGGGTATGTGGCAGAATCCATGGGTGTTGCGTGGGAACACCCATGGCATGCTTCTTGCACGCAAAGTGCTGCCTGAAAAGGGCCCATATTTATAGGGCCATGAAAAGCTACGCAGAGTGGCTTTACCTGGCCTTGTAAATATGGAGCACCACACTATGGCGCCGGTGTGTCAAAAAAAGTGACAGACCGGAAAGTGCATGGGGCTTGTAAATATGCCTCCTTGCCTTGATGTTCATTTTAAAATTTAGTGCCGAAGGGGTAAACTGTTTTCACCATGTATAAGTGAGAAGTGAGATAGGCTGTCGCTGTGTTGTTTGACAGGGTACTAAAATGTTAAAAGGTAACTAGTAAATAAAGTTTTGTATTTTGCTCTGGGTTTGTTATATTGAAGTAAGTGCACGTAGTAATATATCTAGGTTCATCTGTAGATTTAAAACTGCACCATAACATGAAAACTGTTTTTGGATCATGTGTAAGTCAGTAGTAAAGTAGTTAGTAGATTGGCTAGGGTAAAAATTTAAATATTGTTGTTTTTTACAGAACAATATCTACATAACTTCTCACAGTTAGAATGCCTACAAAAGCTCGGACGAAAAAGCAAGAGAAGCAACTATAGTATGTTTGCAGAAATTAGTTATAAAAGGGGCAAAATGCAGAAAAAGTGGTGCACGAAAAACGAGCTACTGGTAGGAGGACAAAGTCATGTCTTCAAAATATATGTGGACATTTGCAAAGATTACAAAATAAAGAAAAGGAAATTTTGACTATGAGAATCAATAAGAGTGGACATTGTGTACATTGCAAGAACAGAAAAGATTGTAAAAAAATGGACGCACCTTAACCAGGAGACAGAAGCAGTTTAAGAAAATCAAAGCCAGGATGTTTCATAGTAGAGTGGGTGTAAATTTACTGAGAAATTGGAAAAAGTATAGAAAAAGGAGAGATGCACTGAAACAGAAAGAACAAGTTGAGAGAGTAGTTGATAAGGCCTTTGCTTCGAAGAGGAAGTTTTTCATTTTGATTCTAATAGCATGAAGACTCTTGACAAAATAGCGTTTTGCATGAGTAGACAAAACTAGAAGAAAAGATTAATGAATAGAAGTAACTTTTGTACAGTTTTTAGTGGAGAATGGATACATACTACTAGTACAGAGCCTTCCTTTATTGAAGAAAGCTATCTTCAGGATAACAGATTAGTTCATGCTATTGATGAAAGAGGACGACATTATGAAACGAAGAATGGCAGCCCTATAGCAAAAGAGGTGATGGTACCTAGAAATGTAGAAGAAAATATTGCAGAAGAGGTACAAGGAAGGCGTAGTCAGGACCCTGTATTTAAAAAGAATTGTAGTTGAGTTTCTAGTATTAGACTGCAATCCTTTGATATATTAAGAAAATTCCTATGTATATTTCCAAGGCAAAGTTTAAAACACAAAATAAGTACTTTACAAGATTTGCACCCTTGAATGCTGAGAAAGCAAACAAATTTGCAGGAAACTCACAAGTTTGTTTATCAAAGAAAGTGTGCCAAAGCACCTTTCATCATTTTAGGATGTTAGCTGTACACGACTCAACAATGCGAACTTTAGTTAGGAGGCTGTACTATGTGAAAACTCCTGCTTTATGTTTAGGAGAAATGAATAGGGCACTTTTGCATTGCACTGTGGCAGAGGTAGAAAAGGTTTGTGATGATGTGCAGTTTTGTTTCTGTGGTCCAGAACAGGACTGTACGGAAAATGAAGAGTTGATAACAGGAGGAGTTGCAGACCAGGACACAGGTACTACAGTTGATAGTTTTGAAGAAGAGGTTAAAAAATTTAAGACAATATGTGCTGAAAAACCAGAGTATGTTTGTATATGTTGTCGACGCACTTACTACAAGAATCAAACACGTTGACTTATATTTAAAAAGTGAAAAAGAGAATAAGGATAACTGGCAAAAGTTTGCACTGTAAGTATTTGAAGAATAACAATTTGGCTTTTCCACACAACAAGTTATATGTAAGTACTGCTAGAATAAATTAGAGGATAATAAAAAGCCTGCTAGAACTGTGCATAACAAGTTAGAACTGGTTCTTATTCCAGAAGCACTTCAAGGTTTAAATAATTGTGAGTCCATTCTTACCCAAACTATACATCCATTTCAGGCTATAGTACTTATGGAGCCGAAGACAGGCAAGTTACCCCCAAAAAGAGCTGCAGAAAGGTCTAAAAGGTAGCGTAGTGTATTTGCCGTTAGATGGCAAGAAAAACATTGAAACCGTAGGGGTAAATAGAGGTTTAGAGGAAGGACTAGTGATTCTTGTAAATGTTGTGCCTACCAAGAGCAAGAAGATATGGCAGGCGTTAGTAGATGTTGTCAAAGTTAAAAAAGCAACTTTATATTTAATACAAAACAATGTTTACTATGGAAATGTGGAAAGCTTGCACGATATCACACATATGGGGGGTCAGACATATCCATCAACAGGTCAGATTGAGAAGGTGGATCAGTCCAGAACAAGGGAAATTTATGAACATTATAGCATCTACCCATTGCATTCTAAAGAGGTTATTGGTGATGCCATTTAGATGTTTGAAATGATGGAAGGAAAAAGGGCTCCATTAAGTGTGTGGGAAAAAAGTTTAGATGCTCAGTGTTTCCCACATCTTTTTCCAACTGGAGTAGGCGGCAGGTATGACGAGCGGCCTATGCAAATACCTGCAGCTGAGTATAGATGTAGTAGACTTTATTCAGAAGACCCTAGATTTCGTCAGTATATTCCATACATATTTCACCTATTATGTGAGAGTGATTTGTCTGGCCTCTCATATGCCGTGAATCATATTCTAAAAACAGGAGTTAATTTGCAAAATATATCAGCAAGAGAACGTTTGGAGAAAGTTCAAGGAAAAGCTGAGTACTTGGAATACAATTTAATAAACTTAAGGCATGTCAGTGTGGGTCTAATGAATATTGATATCAACGTCATGGTGAGCTGAAGTGCATGTTGAGGAACCTTGGAGCACCTACTTGGTTCCTGACGCTGAGTTGTGCTGAGTATGCATGGGATGACCTGCTAGAATTCTTGCAGGAGGCAAATTCAAATATAAAAGACATTCATCTGAAGATGCCAGGAGAACTGGGCTCACTAGACCCTTCGAATGTTTGCAGATATTTTATTCATAGATTTCAAGTAACGATGTCCTTCAACTTGAACAAAAAAAAACTCCTCTTGATGAAGTGATTGATTTCTTTTGGTGTAAAGAGTACCAAGTCATAGGTGCTACCCATATTCACATGCTGTTGTGGGTAAAAGATGCCCCAAAGTTTGGAACAGACAGTGATA